>CACVCL010018325.1:0-132832 GCA_902729485.2 Mus minutoides | reverse complement strand
CTCTCTCTCTCTCTCTCTCTCTCTCTCTCTCTCTCTCTCTCTCGTGTGTGTGTGTGTGTGTGTGTGTGTGTGTGTGTGTGTGTGTGTAAAGCTTCCCAAAGGCATACCAGTAAGGAATAATAGACTTGAATATTGAGTTGGGTAGTGACTTGGCAGAAGCTGGAGTGGCCAGAGCACTCAGGACTCATTTCTTGACTGAAATGACTTGTTTCAGAAGCTATGCAAGCATTATTATCAAATTTCATACGTGTGCACTTTCTCAAAAAGCAAAAATGCTGAAACCAAGTACTTATTCGGTGACAGGTTAAAGTGACACCCATATGAAAAAGATTGTATTGTTATCCAGATTTATAGGGGGTGGAGATGGAAGCTTAGAGAGGTCAAGCAACTTTCTCAGCGTCACATGGCTGGAAACAGACAGATCGGGGATTAAAACCCTCGTCTGGCCTCTGTCCAGTCCTTGAACTTATAATCACAATGTCTGGCTTTTAAAGGATTTTCCCATTATCTGTATAGGGGTGAGATTTAAAACCATGACCCTGAAAGAGATTGCTTAGGAAGAGAGTGTGGAGACAAATACTGAAGGAACTGATTCCTAGAGCCTGCCCCAGAAATGAAAGAAAGAAGAAGCAAGAAAGTTTCTCCAGCATCATGTGCCTTGGAGCTGTGAGGAAAGGAAAGTGCACAGAGAAATCAGAAGAGGCTACAGAACTTTTAGAGAAAGTCAATGAGTAAAGAGCTCCAGTGTCGAAAGGCAAACTTAAAACCAGTTTAGTTTGAAGCTCTTCACCAGCTTTTCCTCCTGGTTCTGGAATTTGGCAACCCCTCAGTGTTAGATAGGATGACCATGTGCTCCATGAGTTGAACAGATGCATCTGGAGCTAAAGATGGAACGGGACTCGGGAGAACAGATACAGAAAGGGGACAGGTCATTTCAAAGTTATTTTTCTTTTTACAGGTTAAAGAAAGGGGTGTTTCCTAATGATGGCAGCTAAACCCGATTCATCTGGGGACGTGGCTCTTATCCCTTACCTTCTGGATTTCCCAGTAGATCAGATGATTAGTTTTGGTTGATGTGAAAATTTAATTAGCATGAGTACCTCCATTTTGGTTTGATTTGGTTGTTGGACAGATAGTAGAAACTCTGTCAAAAACAGTGGCCTCTTACAAATTCTATTAAGTATGAAAGAAGTAAAGAAGAAAATTATTGTGGAGTGTTCTAGATATCAGCTTCTGCTTAGCAAATTACACCAAACTTAGTACCTTCCAGCAATGGCATATTTGGTCAGGGGGACAGTTTGGTGGGTAAAGTATTTGCTATGTACATGAGGACCTGAGTTCTACCCCTGCCCCCAGAACCCATGTAAAAGAGCTGTGCATGGTGACACATGCTTTGATTCAATATTGTGGAGGCAGAGTCAGGAAGATCTCTGGGACTTGCTAGATCCCCATGTACTCCAGCTACTGTGCCTCAGGCCAGTGAGAGAATCTCAAAAACAGAGCTTCTGAGAAATGATACTCCAGGTTGACCTCTGACCTCTACCTGTACCCATCTACTCACTCCCATGCTCCTGCACACACATGCACATACATGTGAACAGCCACACTCATGAAATAATAGCATCATCTACTTTCTTCTCACACTTGTGGATGCCTACTGAGTCCACAGAGGTCATTCTTCAGCTCCCAGTGGTGTGATCTGGGGTATAGGAAGGCTGTACCTGTAGGTTTGACTGGTCAGGAATTCTGATATGTGTATGACATGTGATAGAAGTCATTCCTGGTTGCCAACTGAGAAGTGCACCGAGGAAGAGAACATTGGTTATCCCCACATAGTTTATGCATGAAGTTTGGCTCACAGCACTGTGATGCCAAGCAGATGGCCTAAGTAAGTATAGAAAGCACACATGCTATAGTTTCCTAAAGTGTTTGACTATGGACCACAGTTTGATGGCTGGAGTCAAGAGGCCATTTTCACATTTCTTCTCGTATGCTTAAGTTCACATGGGCCTTCCATATATGACTACTTGGATTCTCCAAGCCATTAGAGGGGAAGAATGGTCTATAAAACAAGCATATATATCTTACATATCATATGAATCATAATCATATGTATATAATCATATATACCTTGTCACCTCTGTTTTATCCCAATTAATAAAAGCAACTCACAGGTCCTGCTTACATTCAAGAGGAGGGAATAGGAAATAGTCTTTAGGGTCCATATTTGCATCCATGTGATTCAAGACATAAATTTCACCATAAACTGTAAAGCAATGGCCTCACGAGAAAGAATATCCATCTTAAGAAGAGATTGGTTGGTGACAGTTGGTAGACAAGCGTCAAAGTCATGTGTAAGTGAATTACATTTGGGAAAAAGGTTTTGTTTTTGATGTTTACTTTTAATATATAGAGAAAGTGAATAAATGAGAGAAAATCTGAAGTGTGTAGGAGGAAAGTCTCCGTGCAAGAACCATAAATCAGCAACCACTTTCCTGGTAAAGAGGAAGACAGAGTTCTTTGGTGAGTTTGAGAGTGAAAGCAGGATTTGTGGATTGAGAAAAAGGGAAGACGGCTAAGATATGGACTATGGGGGTGTCGTATGTGCAGATGTTAATTGGGAAAATAGGGAGATAACAGTGAAAGGTAGACAGAGTCATCTTAGCTTGTTACATTTCTTAGGTTGTAAATTTCTTTTAAACTTTTGGCCAGCAATGCTGGATATAATGGAGAAATGCATGACTAAGGTGTTGACTTCATCTAAAGAGGCAATATGAGGTCAAGAGTAAAGTTTTAAGAAATAGGAGTAGAGGTTCTTCAAGGATAGGCTACTGCAGGGAGACAGTAGTTTCAGTAAGACTGAGGAGTTGGTAAAGAGAATTCAATGTTTGTTTTTATTTATTTATTTACTTTTTTGGTTTTTTGAGACAGGGTTTCTCTGTATAGCCCCGGCTGTCCTGGAACTCACTCTGTAGACCAGGCTGGCCTCGAACTCAGAAATCCACCTGCCTCTGCCTCCCAAGTGCTGGGATTAAAGGCGTGCGCCACCACGCCCGGCAAGAATTCAATTTTTTAAGTTTTATTTGAATTTCTAGCAAAATTTGAAAATTAGATTTGCCTCATCCTTCGCTTTCCCAACACGGGCTCTGGTTTCCTCTACTTGCATGAAGGCTTCTTTTGTAATAACTCTTGTCCATGCGCCAGCTCCACTGACTGAAGGTGATCATCGGAGTTCCTCCCAGGTCAGCTTTGTAGAATTCATTACACATGAAATGCTGTGGTTTTCCAACATTGTGTTTTCTAGTCCAGCTTTCCTTACTAGTTTAAACCTATGCACAGCTGTTTGTGTGACCACCAGCCATTATAAAAAGAAAAAAGCATCTTCCTTCCTCCCTCCCTCCCTCCCTCCCTCCCTCCCTCTCTTCCTTCCTTCCTTCCTTCCTCCCCTCTTTCTTTCTTGGACCCCCTTTTTCCCCAGCCAGTGTTCTTTATCCCAGAATGTACCGCTACTTCCTTACTTGTTCAAATAGGAGCCTCAGTGTCATACTTCATTACCCCTTTCTTTTCCTTCACCCCACACCCACCACATCCACCTTTCTCCTGTCTCTGCTGTCACTCTGTTCTAACCATCTTTATCATTTTGCCTGATCACGCCATCAGGCCACACACTGCCTCTCTGCTTTTAAAATGGCCTTGCTTCATTTCCTTCTGCCTTGTAGCCAAAGGAAGTTTGTAAACCGCAGCTCTTGTGATGTCATGACCAGTCCCCTACCATCCAATCCTACCTTGTAGACAGCAATGAATTCTTGTCACTCATAGCAGAAATAAGACTTACTGGTAACTTATTTTATAAAGAGAGCTAGCTATTCACACTGCAAGGTGCTAAAGTCACCAATCCTTTAGAAAAGCATGCTGTTTCAGGATGTTGGATTGTGTCTCAGAATGTTTCAACTCACCTTTTAAGACCCAGCTCACAGTTTCAAGTTTGGGTAAACCTTTTGGCTAGGTTCAACTTTGTTTGAGAAACTTAGACTTAAAGTCTACAGAATTCTGTTTGTCATGTGTCTCTAACACTTCTTGATTTCATGAGTTATTACACCTGCAATGTTTTTTTTTTTTTCACAGCATCTGGGTTATAACAATTACCCAGTAAATATTTATTGAATTAATTAATGAATCTTGAATGCAAAATTCTCAAAATTAATAGATTCAAAAGAGAGTCAGGTGTGATTACATTATAATTGGTGGGGCCATTGACATTAATGTGGTCCATCACTTACAGAAACACTCATCGGGCGTTTGATTTTTTTTCTACTTCTTCTACTGCTATTTGTCATCTCTGTCTGTCTTTTCTATTATATATGTGATATACCTGGGCACTGGTGACCTTCAGTACCTGAGATCATATCTCATTAAACTGGTAACATAGCAGGTGGTTCTGAGAACGTGAAGGGATCTAGATGGAGCCTAGAGCTGAGTGAGAGCCTATATGTCTCAGGGTGAGATCTTCAGAGATGCAGCATATGAAATACCTGGGAAGGTGTGTGATTAAGGTGAATTCTAACATTGGGATTGAGATTAGGGGGCACATGTCATGGGCTGTACATATGATCCTGACTCAGGTGAGAGTTGGAGAACCACATTGGGTTGTGTTATTGTTCCACTAATTTTATAACCGTGGCTAGCAGGTACTTTGTCTGTTTTCTATTCTCTTCTATAAAAAGGGTTTCTATAGAGATGACATTAGGAGGTAGAATTTTAAATAACAGTATAGAGAAACCATATCTTGAAAGCATTGAATATTAACCTGGGAACTCAGCAGTTGCCAACCAGAACTCGTGTTGAAGTCAATGCGGTTAATGAAGCAGCTCCAAAGGGTGCTCGGAACAAAGCAGAATAGGATAGATTGCAGGCCCTTCCCATTTCCAGCATTACCACTCTGACCATTCTGGTCTTGGATGGAGGCCACTATTTCTCTAGTAAAAGCAACAAAAATCATCTCACATCCTCTTCTTAATTAACCATGATCATTCACATGAACTGTGCATGATGGCTGTCAATGCAATGATAGCACATGTGTGATAAAAATCTAATCATAGAAAATTCTAAACTCAGAGGCCGAGGGTTAAGTTTTAGGTGAATTTCATGTAGACTTTAATCTCTTCCTAACCACATACGTGGTTGGGTATATGGCCTCTTAAATGTTGTTTTGAAAATTAGACATAAAAACAGTATCATAATTGGTTTACATGATATCACCAAGTCAAAGACTCACTTCCAACTAGAAAAATATAGGAAGCTAGAATGAAGCCTAGAGAAAACAAAGAGCCCCAAACAATTCTGCCACTCACCAGCAATCAGATCCTGACTCTTTTGAATCCAACTGGGTGACTTATGATATAACTTATGATATAAACAATTGTTATTAAAGGACCTCAGTCCTTCTCAAATATACAATATTCACACATACACTCTCTCCCACCTATATCTCTTCCTCTCAATTAATCTGTAGTGCTCTTATCCACAGTGTGTCTTTATTAAAACTTTTAGTAGACACTCAAGTCTAGTATAAACTTTTGCTTCCATTCCCTGAGCTCATTATTCCCAGCAAAACATGAAGCTTCTGTTTGGTATTTAGCAGAGCTGGCCCAGACTCTACTCAGCGAGCACATGGCAGAGCAAATGAGCAAAATTATCTGAAGTATCACCAAGAGTTCCAGGAGAAATCAGTCAGCTAAGACAGTGGAGAAAATGTTAGTGTGAGCATATATCCATGTTACCTAACTGTGTGAGCAGGTCACCCAGACCCATCTATAGCGAGTGAAAGCTGGCAAGGGAAACAGAGGCTCTCTGTTCTTGCCTTACTCCAACTGCATAAAGCCAGTGCTTGGCAATCACAGGAAAGGTTTGCAAGCTACTGACAGTTAACAGGTGTATGCACAACCCATGAAAGAATCTATCCAGTGTCTCACTGCCTACCTGCTGCCTTCGGAGGCCAGTGATCGACTGACTTTTTTTCTTCTATGATGGCTCAAAAAGAACGGTCTCAAGGAATGCTTATGCTCTGGCACTGGTTAAAGTGGTAGGAAGGAAAGCTTTCTCTGGGCTGATTTAAACTGAAATGACCTGGTAGGATGATCCACAGGGCAGAACTGCAGTGTAGTGTGTGAACCCTAGTGGGTACTTGTATGCACATATGCGAAGGTTTTCATTTATTACCTTTAGTGTTGAGTAGTCTTAGAACTTGAGTTAGTAGATAAAAATTTCTGGTCATCGGTCTAGATAGATGGCTCAGTGAATAAGAGCATGTACTAATGTTGCAGAGGACCCAAGTTCAGTTCCAAGAACCAAGGTCTAGTGGTTCACAATCACTTGTAAGTCCAGTTCTAGGGGATTCAATACCTCTGGCTTCCAGATGCTCACAGATGCTCACACTTCCTTTCTCCAAAATTAAAAATAAAATTTTTTTCTGTTTATAAATGATTATTTTATTTAAAACGTAATACAATGTTATTTGATGAAATTCAGTTATTTGATGTAATACTTTGTTACACAAGTACTTTGCTCCACAGACATATCATGTATTCAGCATGTTCAAGGCTGTATGTTTGTACCTCCACATAAAAAGGTGAAGAGCCGAGAGCTCACAGTAGGTGTGCCCAGTAGGAGTTAGTGTTCTGCAGTGTGAACTAAACCTATAAAGTTGGTAGTCACAGAAGGATTTAGGATCACAGAAATGTGTTCTGGTTGCTTTTACTATGTAATAGATTCGTCCCCGTCACACTGGCATAAAGCAATCATTTTGTTATTCTCACAGATTTGTGGGCTAGGGATTTGGAGAGGGCACAAAAGAAACAGAGGAGCCGGCTCGACGGTTCTGCAAGGTCTGGGATACCACAGGGAGATGTGTTAGGATTGCCAATGGGAGTGTGAACACGTGGTCTCTGTGAACAGCCAAATTACCTCTCAGTGGGCAGATTCAGGCTTCTTGCAAGGATTCTTCAGCCACGCCAGCCTGTTAACATAGTCATACTATGTAAGTATGATTTTTGCCATTCCCTACTGCATTAAGCATCCTCAGACCCTCTCTAACTCTCAATGTAGGGAATGCCAAACTAATCTGCAGACATTCAAAAACTGCCATGAAAAAATATGGTCCTGCATCTATCTAGCACTTGGAAGAGCACAGAATACATAGACTACCTCTAGAAAAAGGGGCAGATGTTTGCCAGAAGAAGCGGCTGAGATTTTTCATAGGGAAGGATGCCTGGTGGGCACACACTTGCTTAGAGAATACACCAGTACACTTGAGCAGCTAACACAAGGCTGTGTGCTAGTTCTAAATTATATATAAGCATTGCTGTATAGTATTTATGTCAGCGATGGCCCACATCTGTGACGAAGTCCCTTAAGAATGCAATGTGGTTCAAAGGTTCCCATCACTAGTGATGTCACAGTTCTTTTGTGCCTTACTACAATGTATTACACACATGTTTGAAGCAATACAAGCAAACCTACTGTCTCATTAAAAGCATAGCAAATAAGATTATGCATAGTGTGTTGTGTTAATGTCCATAATATGTTGATAATAAGTGACGATGTTGACTGGTAGGTGTTGTGCCGTCTGGGTTGCACTCTTTGTTGTTTGCAGTTCTGGAAATAAAACCTCAAGCCTTGCACTTTTAATCGGTATATTAGAGTATCTTCTTTCCACTCAGACCTTTAAGGCAATCTGTAAAACAGCCTCAAGCGGGTCTTTCAATAGCTGTTCAGAAGAGGGTGTCATAGGGGTTGAGAGCTGTAAGAGTGTTCCAGTCCCCTAAAGCTCTTCTTTTGAGACATGAAGTATGCATGAGTAAACATGACCTGGGTAGGCTGAGGATAATATAAATGTTAGTGTCTTAATTTTTATCAAAACATTTAAAAAGTCAAACTGAAAAATTTAATAGAAAAAATCTTAGAGCGTATTGGCATATAGAAATAAACCACTCTGTACACTTGGACCAACACAGTTGTTTTGTATTATTATGAAATTATGAAAAAAAGTTTTAAAAGAGCTATTTATTGGTGTATGTGGTGTGTGTGTGTGTGTGTGTGCGCGCGCGTGCGTGTGCGCGCACACGTGTGCTCACAATGGCCAGAAGAGGATGTTGGATTTTAAAATTCAGTTGGAGCTGAAATTATAGGTAGGTGTGAGCCTAGAACTGAACCTAGGTTCTCTGGAAAAGCAGTTACTGCTATCAACCACTGAGCCATCTCTCTAGCACCCTGAAAAATTTCTTGAAAATGAAAGTTGATGAGATGTAAAACTAAATATTGAGAGGACAGAGTTAGCCAGAGCCAAGCTGACTCCATGACAGGCTGCAAACTGGCAGTTTGGGAGACTAGGTCAAAATTTCCATTTCCCATAACTGGAAAAGTCCAAAACAAGTCAACTCTAGGGAAAACTCTCACGAGCAGCCAGTCAGAAAGCTGCCCCACTACTTAGCCTGAGCCAACCACATGGGCAGCCAATCAGGAGCTGTCAAAATTGCCCCACTACCTAACTTGAGCCAAGTATAGTCTCTATTATCCCCCAGAGCTTTAACCAATTACAAAAGCACCCAGACCCCTGGAGATAGAGACAACCAGTCAAGAGAAAGAAAGGTAAAATTCACTCACTCCCACCCTAATAGGCTTTGAATTGACCCTGCAAAGTCTACACCCCTGTCTTCCATCTCGATGCATGGTAGGACCCTGCATGCAAGTTCTCTGCAAAATAAATGTTCTTTGCTGTTGCATGCTATTTGACTCTGGGGTCTCATTCTTCGAGAATCACAGACACTTACAGTGTGATGGTTAAGATTAATCAAGGTTATCAGCTTCAGCAGACAGAAAAGTGCCTAGAAGCCTGGTGAGCCACATTCTTCATGTGTCTGTGAGCGTGTCCTTAGAGATGCATAGGCCATGAAAGCTCTGAACTAATGAGTGACTCAATCTCTTGATGGATTTATGATTTAGACAATTAAAGAACTTCCAATACAGGATGGTGTGTCCATTGAGAGAAAAGAGACCACTGTGGGCATGCCCTGGGTGGTGACGGCTTGTCTTAGATCTTTGTCTCTTCTGTCTTACTTTGAGTTTAGAATCTCCAACCATCCCCTTTGACTGCCCTGATGTTCTCTGCCCAATCTCATGGGGTAAAGTGACCATAATGAGCCCTTTGAAAATGTCAGTAAAGATGATTCTTTCATCCTTTAAATTGTTTTCATCAGGCACTTGATTACAACTATAAAACTTAACTAATACACTAACTTTATTCACAAAATGAGTATTTTGATAATTTTAATATCATTCATGTATGTATGTATGTATGTATGTATGTATGTATGTATGTATCTATCTATCTATCTATCTATCTATCTATCTATCTATCTATCTATCTATCTATCTACTGCCAGATCTCCCATCAGTATTCAATACAGTAATACATTAAAAGCTGTAGGTTATAACACATGTGTGATAGGATACACCATCTAGGTTTGTGTATGTATTACCATGTGCCCCAAGGTGTTGGTGTAATTATGAAATTACCTAATCTTGAATATTTCAGAATATGTTACCATCAACAGCAATATATGATGGTACCTACTTGGGAAAGCTTTGTGAACTAGGTAGGTGTGAAGTTAGGCTTTGAAGTGAAGGTTCCACTCTCTTTTGGAAATATATAATACTCCTTGTCCATCTCTAAACACATGGCAATTTCAACTTACTCAACACATCCCTACAAGATAGCTATTCTTATTGGTCAATCAAGGATTAAAACTTGAGTCCCAGAGAGATATAACTTGTCCGAGGTCACACAGCTGGTTGGTGGCAGATGTGGGACTCCAGCACTAGCTGTCTGGTTTCAACCTGGGCATCACACCAATATAAGCTACCTGGATGATTGGAGTAGTATAATGATTCAAGTTGAAGGCAATACTAGGAGCCTCAATTCGTTTTATATGCCAAACGAGAACCACTTTGTGCATCATAAATGTCAATGAATGTGGTATAAATTGTGATCACATAGCTGTTGGCTGGGTGAGATGTGAAAACTCGTCTGTAGGTTTTTAGCATTCTAAAACTCTCTTGTGCCTGTAGATGAATTTCTGTTTTTGTCTTTGTTTTTTGGCTCTGCATCACTTCTGAATCCCTTCCCCTTCATTTATCCCTTCTCCTCCTCTTCCTCCTCCCTCCTCCTCCTCCTCCCCCTCCTTCTCCTCCTCCTCCCTGTGCTTATGTATATATTTGTATATGTGAATAAACATGTATGGCTGTGTGTGCCCATGGAAGTGAGTGGGTTGATGTTGGATATTTTACTTAAGTGATCTCTATCTTGCTTTGGGGGTGTGGTTAGTCATCACTAAACTCAGTATTTGCAATTCAGCCTGACTGGCTGGCTGGCAAGTTCTAGTCATCCTGTCTCTGCTTCCCTAGTTCTGGGGTCACACAGATCAGGGCTAAGCTTTCCACATGGGGACTAGAGATCCTAGCTTAGGTCTTGTGCTTTACAAGCAAGCACTTTTCCAACTGAGCCATATCTTTAGGTCCTTAATCTCTCATTAAGTAAAAACTGAAGGTCTGGCTTCTTGAAGAAGTCAGCAATGGAGGAAACCCATGTGCTGGCTTTTAGGTTTGACCTGCAGGATATTCTGACTGACCTAAAGATGGATTTTGGACCCAATCTAGAGCCAGAAAATACATGCTTCTGCCCTGTGATTCTTAAAGATAAAATCCAATATGTCACTGGAATTTAATTTCTCTATTATCAGTTCAGGTTATTTGTTTTCTGGCATGAATGGTAGTTGGCCTAATATTTTGTTGCATGTTGTGGTACCATTTAAACATGTATGATTATGGCATTCAGTCAAGAGGCAACAGTAGTAAAAGAAATGTGTCTGAATGAAAATGGGATTAAACTATCAAAATGTCACATGGTTTTCTCAGCAAACAGAAGGTTGGGTATGGAATCTGAGGAAAAGAATGTTTTCTTTGAAATAAATTTTAGGCTCAGATCTGGTTAGAAGCACTTGGGCATGTCCTGTAAGTCTTGGTCCTGGAAACATGACTGGTTCACTGGGGAATTAGGAAATGATAGAGAATGAAGAAATGACAGATAAAGATACTGAAAGCTGGGACTAAGTTGCATGTGCTCCCTCTGATGGAGGTCACCCTCTATATAAGTCAGAAACAGACTTAAGCAGGATTTCTCCTTTCCTTACACATTAACTCTCAGCTCTCTCCACTCCCACAGGGCATATTACAACAACTATATCAGAAAATGGAAGGAATTGTTGGCAGCTTAATTTCAGGAATTTAGGATGCCAAGGCTTTGTGCTAATTATTTTATACAGATCTATCTATCTATCTATCTATCTATCTATCTATCTATCTATCATCTATCTATCTATCTATCTATCATCTATCTACATAGAATAGAAAGAAATTTAAAAACTATGCTTCTCGTATGTATGTCTATTTGAATACATATCTGTATTCCACACAATTTCTTTTTCTCTGGTGAAATGACCTGCTTGCCTCCCTTGACGTCTATGCCCACTCTGAGCAGGGATGGAGAAGGAGGATGTCCAGCACTGACTTGGGAATGAACCAATGTCAGCACTAGGAGCTCCTTTTCTTCCTTGAGTCCAGTGTGTATCTGCATGTATGTTTGCAGTAGAAAAGAGAGCCAAGAATTTCCATTTGCATGCCACCAGCATTCTCTACAGACTGTAGTGACTCTGAAAGAGTTATCCACACAGGCTGGACTCATTTTCTGGTTAAAGTAATGAGACTGTTCACTGATTCTTAAGTTGTCATTTCAAAGACACAATGGTGGGGAAAATTGATCTGTAAGCATTAAAGTGAACTTTGGTTCATCGTACTAGGTGATGTGAAAAGATAACATTCCCTTCTGGATCAGATTTTATTAAGCACTCATTGAAGCTTATTATTGACAGTTATTTCTCTCCAGGAAGGAAAAAAAAAACTTTCTGATTGGCAAAGCTAGGGTATTATTCCTAGAAGTGAAAAATGACACCCCCTTACCCACATGGGCCCAAAGAGTGTAAAATGGAATACTGAGAACTTCCTATCTATTTGTAAGTTATGTGGATAACCAAGGGGTGCAGAAGGGTGTGTGCCCTGGACTGGGATCTCACTCATCATTGCTTTGTAGTGTTTTCTTTGTATGTAGTCCAGGCTGGCTTTCATTAAACCTGGATTCCTGCTGTGGTCCTTCCACGCTAAGACCATACATGGAACATTTGAAAAGAAATCTAATAAACTACATCTTGGGAATGAGTTTGTTTTTCTGTGCAGAATGAGTTTCCTATAAGGGGAAAAAGGAGGTTATTTTGGGATTCTTTTTTATATTCCGTTAATGTCAGCTCTGTTGAAACTCTTTGATTCTTCTGCCCTGTTGCTTAGAAACATTGTATTAAATGTTGTCAGTGCTTCAATCTGATCTGATTTAAAATGTTATTTCTGTCACTGTAAAATGAGCTCTTTGATTTGCCATCTTCCATTTTCTGGAAACTGTGTTCTAAGTTATTTATAGCTATTGAAAATGTTCTATTGACAGGGCATGACAGATTGAGGAGCCAATGTCTCGTGCTTATCTATTTTAGGGTCATTGTATTTGAGGTTGGTATGGCAGAATTTGTGATGGGCAAAAGAGGAATGAGGGGATGTTTTTTTAAATCTTTGACCTTTGATCTGTTGATGAACCCAAACATAGGCAGAGTTGGGAATGCTAAGGATTAAAACTCTTTCCTGAAAATTCCTTCAACCCTTCTCAGAGTTCAAGAACCTGTCATTATCTACTTGAAATTCTGTCACTAATGACCTTAATTAATAAGACATCAGAATTTAGCTTCCTTGAAGATTGGCTTCATTGACTAGCTGGATGATTGTGAGTCTCAGGAGAAGTGGGACACAAGACAGAAAGTCGGTATGAACAATGGGATCAGGAACAAAGTGGGAATGACAGGAAAGATGGAAAAGAGAAAAAGCCAAAGATAAAGTATTTGAGTTCCTCTATTCTTCACCAAGACCTATAGACCTTGGTGAAGTCCTTAGGCTGTGGAGATATGCTTCAAGGGGAGGGAGAAAATCAAGTTATCCTCCTGGTTGCAAAACCATGATTAGGTAAAGTCAGAAAGTAAAAACTAAGATAAATAGATTCTTGTTTTCTTCATGTAACTAATAATACTCAGGACATCCTTGAGATATGGTTCAATTGTTTCATTTACACACACACACACACACACACACACACACACACACACACACACACGTGAACAAACACATGAACACATGGAGTTTACATTTAACTAATGATTCCTGTAGCTCATACTCCTTTTTGGAGAGAAGGCATGGACCTCAGTGTTCTGTTTCTAGTACTTTGTATAACATGTAACTTTAGCCATTTCAGAGTCTTTCATCCAGCTGGGAAAGACATAAAATGGCTCAGTGATTATGGACAATACAATCTTTCGTAATAGAAAGCATGTTACCATAACAGTGTATCAGGCTGCTTAACATGTAAACTGACAAGGCTCAGAATTAAATTTCATTTGTGAGAGGTTTTTCCAATGGGGAAATCACACAGACTGGAAGGGAATATTTAAACTAAATATAATTTGGTTATGCCAATATTTTTTCTCAAAACAAACAGATTTTTACATGATCCCAGTAGGAAAAGTTAATAGCATGGTGTGGAATTACTGTTTTTGCCCATGTGCATTCGAATGTTGAAGCAATCAGATTGTGTGATTAGGCACACATCCAGGCTATAACATATACTATGGCATTAAATAGTTATATAGGAAAACACTGGAAATGTATTTCAGCTTTTAAGAGAGGTCCACCTGGTGAGTCAGTACATTTCTATGTAGCCAGTGCTTGTGTTTCATGTACTTCCCTCTAACATTTGTTTTGAGATAGACTTCACTATGTACCCTAGGCTGTTCTGTGATTCCTTATTCTAAGAGTGCTGGACTTCCAAGTGTGTGCCATCACACCCTGGCTGAGAAATCTTAAGAAAGTGGTCGCTAGCTGGAGGAAGTGAGTCACTGGGGATCAGGCCTTATAACCTGGTTATAACCTGATCCCAGAGGGAGATCTCTCGCCATCTCCTGGTCAGTGATAAGGAACAAGTAGCCACATGTTCTTGTCATGAAGCTGCCCACTCCTATGCTCTCCCATAATGCACTGTGTCACTTCAAAGTACAAGCCAAAATGAATTCTTCCTCCCTTAAGTTTCTTCTGAGAGTACTGCAGCTATGATAAGTAATATAGGAACTTACACAGTGATGCTTCTAGCTCAATAGAAAATAAACATGCGGGGCTGGTGAGATGGCTCAGCAGGTAAGAGCACCCGACTGCTCTTCTGAAGGTCCTGAGTTCAAATCCCAGCAACCACATGGTGGCTCACAACCATCCCTAACAAGATCTGACTTCCTCTTCTGGAGTGTCTGAAGACAGCTACAGTGTACTTACATATAATAAATAAATAAATCTTAAAAAAAAGAAAATAAACATGCAAAGAAATAAAATCTAAAGCACATTTCCAAGCATTTTACATTAATGGACTCGATCATGATGAAATGTTTTATACCTCTGAGATTCTAGAGAACTTAGGATGTTTTAAAAGTTTGTTTTGCTCACTGATCCTTAAGCCAGCAATTCTCAAGACGTTCAAAGTAATGGCAAGATGCAATTGCTAGTCAAAGCACAGGCCGTTTAAGTGGAGAACTCTTCATAAATAATAAATCTGTTAATAGGTGAGTTTGAAAGACAGGAGCTTTCCTGTAAAATGCCTCCTTTTAGATGGATAACCCTCAAGTTGAAAACTTCATGAATAGTTAAGAAACGTAGTAGCACCAGCAGTGAGCTCCATCGGCTTCTTCTGTCATTTCATTTCATTGTTGGTTTCTGCATCCTTTGACCTACTAATCTGAAAAAGCAGTTGTCCTTTGACAGTTCCAGTGAAGTGTCCTGCTTATGTAACCTGACCTACTGAAGAGAGATGGAGGTTTCAGATCTGGCAGGGACTCTAAGAAATTCTTTCCTCTCTTGAAGCAATGGAGGCAAAGAAAATGCTTGCTGAGAGAAAAAGGAAATTCTACATGTAGTTTTAGTAGATACAAAACCCTCGGGCTACAGAACCAAGACCTGATCTCAGGGATGATGAGAATAGAAAGACTTTGGGTTGAAAGGATCCCTCTCCCTCCCTCTCCCCCTCTCCCTCTCCCCCCCCACTCCCCTTCCCCTCCCCTCCCCCCTCCATCTCTGTATACATCTGTTTGTATATGTATGCCAGATGTAAATTCTAGGTGCCTTCCTCCATTTCTTCACATACTTGTTATTGTTATTATGTGAGACAGTATTGAGTATGGAGCTCACTAACTGACTGGCCAGGCTGGCCAGTGAGCTTTGGAGATCTGCCTGTCTCCATCTTCCTCCAGAGCTGGTGCTATAGACACTACTATGGTGCCCAGCTTTAACATGGACCTAGGGATCTAAACTTGGGTCTTCATGCTTCCAATGCAAGCACCTTATCAACTGAGACATCTACCTGGCCCTTCAATTTGTTCCAAGAATATAGTAGAAATCATTTAGATGTTGTGAAAACCTTATGTATGCTGCAGAGGTGTTCTATATAAGGAAGGTACCATTATTTACTAAATCTATCTCTTGCATTATTTATTAAACCCTATCTCTCCCCAATTTAAAAACAAAACAAAATTGAGACCATTAGACTCTGGCCATTTCAGCATGCCTGTTTAATCATAAAGGAGCCTGAGCTAGCCAGCATAAATTCAGACACAAAGGATACTGCCTGTTTATTTCACCTAGTTAGCTAAAATTCATTTACTGCAAGTTGATATGAACTCTGACCTGAAGATGGATCATGACCTCTCATTCTCATAGAGTTCCAGTGCTGATGGCATATAGGCTTATACACGATTACAATATACTAGCTGTAGTTTCAGGAGCTCTATAGTGAGAAGGAGATCAAATCAGACCAGAGAAGAAGGGAAGGGTTCCAGAGGTAAACCAGAATAATGGGGTGTTCAAAGCCAATCTTGGATATGAGAGAGAGGGAGAGGGAGAGAGAGAGAGAGAGAGAGAGAGAGAGAGAGAGAGAGAGAGAGAGAAAGGGAGAGAGAGGGGAGAGAGAGAGAAAGAGAGAGAGAGAAAGAGAGAGAATAGCAAGTCAGAACATTGGACCAAATGAAGCTGGAGGTTGGGTATAAGCCCCAGAACATAACCACTACCACCACATATAACATGCTAGTGTAGAACAGAACCCCTGCCACTTCTGTCCCACTGCTGTCACTCCAGTCCTCAGAAGGATGGAAAATACATAATACTTCTTCCCAGGTCACCATCCTCCTTCTCATACTGTGGAGAAAGGCTTGTCTTGTTTGTGAAGCCAGGTCTGAGATGCAAGGAGAGCCATTCTCAACGTCTAGAGTGGTGGGTGGGCTCTGGCTTATGGTCAGGGGATTTGTGAAAGACAACAAAAGGCTTCATTTGTTGCGTTTGCTTGATGCACAAAGTCTCCTACCAAGACTCTGCATACAACACAGATAAAGGCAGAGGCATGGGCTTTAGGAAGGCCAGAATCCTTAGCCAACGTCATTTTCTTTTCATCCTTGTACTTTATTACTTAAGAGACATCTCCACTTACAAATTTCCTAGATCATTCCTCACAGATGACGAAACCCCCACGAAGCATCTCAAATTGATGTAATAGTTCTTATCACCACCACTAAGTCCCTGCAATGCCTGTACCATGCCCACCTTTGCCTTATTGCCAGATATTCTCATTTCAGCTGGCTCATGCTGGATCCCTGCTGTTTCCACAAAACCCCATTCATCCTCCTTTCCAAAGTGCTTGCATTTCTATTATGGAGGCCACAAATGAAATAGAGATTGGCTCCACATCCTTTCTTCTTCTCTTTATTCAACATCATTATCTGCCTTACCACATCCAATGTAAATATAAATATTTATCTTTTTATCTATTGTCTGTCTGTCTGTCTGTCTGTCTGTCTGTCCAGCTAGAATATCATCTCATTGAGGGAAGGGATTTTGTTTTGTCTCTAGTGCCTGGAACCGAGCCTGTTTGGGAAACAGCAGGCGTTCAGTAAACACTTTCTGGAAGCCCTGGAGACTTGTGAGGTTTGATTCCTTTGTTTTGGAGGCAACTTGTTATCATTGTTGAACAAAATCCCTGATCTGTTACAGCGACAAGAGGAAAGGTATCCTGGTAGTCCAGAGCCAAGGAATACCACAAAGTCACACCACACAACAATCCTCACACAAGAGCTTTATTAGAAGGGAGGAACCCAGGAGAGTGGCTGCATCTGCTTGAGGGAGAAGCCGCAGGGAACTGAGCAGAAGATAGGGTTTATATAGTGTTTCTTGGGGAAGTAGGGAGGGGCTTTCTAGGGTGGAGATTGGTGGGATTTCATTCAAGTCCTGAGCTTGGACTTTATACTCTTTGGGGCAGGGGCTGGTTCTGGCCACTAGGGCAGTTAGAGTGTTCTGTGGGTAGCACCTGGCAGTTGGAGTTCCTCAGAGGTGGGACTTGTGTGCCTTGAGGGGCTTGCACCTGGTCCAGAGGGGATTCTCGTATAGATGTATTTTACTATTAGTAAAACATTCTGTACAGTTTACATGCATCATATTTGCATGTGCGTGTGCTTATGTATGTTTGTAGTGAGAAGAAATACACATGTATGATAGGTTGTCATTGTTATACTTACTACACAGTTACACTGACTTATTTTTTTCACATCATTTAACTTGTTGGTTATTCACACCAACTCAAGAGGCAGCTGTGGACTCCCTTTGTGAACCCTCATGACATCCAAGTGGCCAGGCCCTTAGAGGAACACCTATGGCTAGACTCCACCCTAAGACTTCCCTAAGAGCAGTGCTGGAGAGTGGCCAGGCCTAGCCACACAAGTTAAAAAAAAAATTCCCACCACTCCCTGAGCTTGCTCCAAAGATCAGGCTACATAATTTGTCCAATCCCGGGCCACCCTGGAAATCCTCCCCCACCCACCAGGAAATCCTATATAAAGCCTGCATTCTACCCAGTTCTCCGCTGCTTCTCTCCTGAGCTCTGGCAGCCCTCCTCCTGGGCTTTTCCCTCCCACCAAATCTCTGTGTGAGGTTTCTTGTGCTGTGTGACTTTGTGGTCTCCTTGGCTCCCGACTGTCAGGATGCCTTTCTGAGCAGAGCTGTGACACTTTTGTAGGGGAAACTTCCCTTGGCCTGAGCAAGCTGTTCTTCCTGAATTGGAGAAACTTTCCCAGAAGCTGGAGCAGAACTTCTGCAGGAGAAGCTTTTCCTTGCAGACACTGACCACATCCCTTGTCTTGAAGATACCAAGAATTCAGCTGTATGTGCAAGGGTCTCACTAAAGAAAGCACTGAAATAGTTTCTCCATAGTTAATTGGGAGGTTTTTATTATGCTTAAGAGAAAAAAAAATCCAGAGGCACCTGGAAGAGTCCAGAGCAAAGAGAAGAGCAGACTGGACATGGCCAGGACTGTCTGTGAGAGAAAGGAGAGTAGTGGGAGAAAGTACTGGAGATGGGGGAGGGGGCAGGCAGATAAAAACCTTGAGGGAGGATTTGGTACAGCCTGGGGTAGCATAGTGCAAGAGGAGTGGGGGAATGGGAGAAGGGTCAGGAGGCTACCTGTGGGGTCTTTGAAATATATAACAGGTACTTGTGAATAGGGACTGAGAGAACATGGGGGACAACATGGGCTTTGATATGCAGCCACAGGTATATGTTGGTGGAGAGCCATATGTCTCTTCTGCTAGAGGCAGGGGCAATGACTCTTTTTGGTGGATTGGAACCAATTTACAAGTTCCTGAAGAATTCTGGCTTTTATCTTACTGCCAGAAATTTTTCTAATACTCCAGCTTGAATCAAGCCAAAACTCATTTCTGAACACATGCATTGCCTGAGACCTACCAATAGTTAAAGACTTCATGAATCTGAGATGGAAAGTTTGGAGCCAATTGGAGACACTCAGCCTAATGATTATGGGAGGGCAATGTCTCTTCTAGGGTATGAGGGAAGTCTGCTAGATGTACTTATGAGAAAGATTCCCTTTCCTTAAGACAAAGCAGGACACACAATCCAACAAGAACATGAAGAAATGGCTCTTTGGTTTCCAAATGACAAGGTGAAGAGATGATGCATACAGTTGTTTCTGCCATTTGGAGGTCACGAGTAACCCCGTTAACCAAGGTGCTAATAGAACCACCGAAGCCTGTAAAATTCTTGGCACTTAGTGATACTGGCAATTTAACCAGTCTGGAAACTTTTACATCTCCAAAATTCTTACATGAGCTTAAAAATATTTAAGTTATATTGAGTCATATTTTCTCCTATTGACCCCAAAATTTCTTAATAAGTCATTTCTTTCCTACTCATTTGTTTGATATGATCCCATAATTCCCCTCTCTTTATTGACTAGGGACTTCTGAGCAATCAGACTTTCTGGTAATTGTCCCATCACAACAAAAGACAGTAAGTGTTTGTAACAGAAGACCAATTGCTGATTGTGTTTTCTTGTATTTTAATTTTAATATTCAAAATGTTAGTGAATGTTTTCATCTCTCAGTGGACTTTTAATGTCCTACCACATGAAAGCATCCAGTGGAAAAGCATTTCATAATTTCCACTGTATTAAGAAGGAAAACGAGTTTCTGTCAAAGTACATGCTCATATGCACATAAGTAGCAGTTGTAAGGCATGAGAATGGATTTCTCAGTATTCATTCTGAACGTAAAATTATGCCAAATGTCTTTGTGCTGATTTTGCTAACAATTATTCTGTTAGTTATAGAGGCTTTAAATCTCCAACTTTATTTTGATGCTTCTCCATTTTACTGTCATCGGTTGTCAGGCCTCTGATGACACCTTCTGACAAATATTTCCTACGTCCCTTCCTTATGATCTACTCTCAGGGTCACAGACCTAGTTCAGGACTCTATCAATAAACTGTCAATCTTGTACTTTGGTCATTGAAAAATCCTGCCCCCAAACTGCTGTCCAGGCCTCTACTTTTCGTTCATTTATCTTTCTCTAGCAGGTACCTGTCATGTTTGTCCTCCCGTAAGGGCAGCCATGTTGCCCAAAGATAAAGGAAAAGTTCTACACTGAATTCCAGGTCTCTTCAGCTGGCGCCAATAAACCTTGGGTTTTCAGCCTGGCTGCTAGCTCTCTTTTCCATCCAGCCTTCCCAGGGCCCTGCCTTGTCTCCTAATCTCACTTTCTTTAGATCTTTTCATCTCTCTAGCTTTATCTTATCCTTTTCTTCTCCAAGTTTTCCAAGTTCGTCCTAATTAAAGTGCACTGTCCCCTTGGAATATCATGAAGGTTTTATCTCTTTACCAACGAAGGCATTTATTTTTATTGATGGTCGTTTCTATCAGCACCATCTGTTAGAAATAGGGCGGGTCCCAGACAAATCACACCATGCAGCACATGGCAGGGAAAAACAGAAGCAGCCTCTGGGAGCTGGAGGAGAGAAGGGGGGCGGCAGGGAGAACAAGGCTTTTATGGGCTGTGACACATGCATGAAGGGCCATGTGTCAGGGGCCATGGCACATGTGCAAAGGGGCAGACACAGGAGTGATGCTGTAGCCTCTTTGGCCGCTAGAGATGATATATCTCGTCACAGGTCCCTGTGAGCTGGCTGTAAAGATGCCTGGTTGACATCAAGTCACTTCTAGCTGTCTATGGATGTGCCTGATTACCAAGACCATCGGCTACCTATCTTATAAATTACTTTTGCTTTTTCTGTTCTCTTCCAGTGTTTGCTTTGCCCATGGCTATTGCAGACACCAGGCAAATAAAGCTGAATTACTGAAGAGATCAGGCCTGCAATCTGAGTCAAGATTCGAAATAAAAGGACTCTTGCAATTTGCAGCAGACTTCTCAATTCTTGAGCTCTTCTGGGTTTCCCGCGGAACCAGGGCATAACACTGTCAAGTCTTCCACATATCATCTTATCATCATCTAGTTGCAGTTAAATATATCCATATACTTCTTTTCTTCTTTTAAAAATTTTTAAAGAGGTTTCTTTGTGTAGTCCTGGCTGTCCTGGAACATATTCTGTAAACCAAGCTGGCCTTGAACTCTAAGACATAACTGCCTCTACCCCTGAGCACTATGTCTGGATCAAATATTTCTTAAAAGGAAAATCATTTATCTGTTAAGGAGGTGATATACTCAGAATCACATCAATTTCAACTGTATATCCATACCTCAGTTTTCTGTTCTATAGTTCCTGTTTCTTGAGAGTTATCAGAATGGGTTTCAACCTTATCAAGATGTGTTTCTTCTCTCTTGTCTCCAGTTTTCAGTGGTGTGCTGAGCTATGTGTAATATATGTGTGTAGGCAGCATAGATCACCCTCTATGCTGTGTAGATGTGTAAGCAGTTTGCCACATGGGGAGACAGTTAATGGTTAAATAGCTTGGGGCTTCTAGGATGTGTTGATGTTGCCAACAGTGGAGGGATACATGTCCATAGAGGAAAGCTTCAGGCTGAGAGGGAGGAGATGAACTCATGAGATCTTGGGGATCTGACAGTAAGGAAGGTAATAGAGGTAAACCAGGCCCCACCACTTTTACTCTTTAAAAGTGTGGAGGAATTAAGGAGTTATCTAGCTTGCAAAAGATTGTCTGTGTATATACATTTGGTGTTTGCATATATGCATGTTCTTACATGGTTGGATGCACATATGTGTGCACGTGCAGATAGAAGACTTGAAGGTGAAGACAGATGAGTTATTCAGTCCCCCTCACTATGTTTATTAAGTCAGGGTCTCTCACTAATTCTAGCTAGTCTAGCTGGCCAGCTTGGTCTCTCACCAATGCTAGCTAGTCTAGCTGGCCAGCTTGCCCTAGTCTGTTTGTCTGCTCTTGCAGCAGCACCATAGTCTAGTGAGTATATAAACAACATAAAGTTATCTCTCACAGTTCTGGAAACTAGGAAGCCTAGCATAAGGTGACAGCAGAGGAGGTGTTCAGGGAGGGTCAACTTTCTCATAGGTGGTGCCTTCTCCACTCCTCTTGGTAGTCAGGGCAAATGATCACCCTTGGGTCCCTTTTTGTAAGACCTTGGTTCCATTCTTGAGGACTTCACTTTCATGAACTAAGTACCTCATAAAGGCCCCATCTCCTCACAGCATTACACTGGTTTAGGTTCTAACTTACAAACTTTAGGTATACAGAAACATCTAGAATGTATGGAGGTACATCTAGGCCATGAAGGCCTGTACAAGTAAAGTTTAAAATTTAAAGAAATTCTTCAAATGTGGTTTTGGGGTTTAGGGCATATCTCCACTGCAGAGGGCTAGTCCATGAGGCCCTGGGTTTGAGCCCTAGCACTGTCCTTCATTGGGGTTACCTATTTAATACAATCCCAACAAATCTCGGTTAATTGGAAGAGATACTCTTTTCATTTAATCGTGATTTAGTAAAGCTAGTAGTCTTTAGGATTTGGGGGGAAGGGAAAGAGATGTGCAGGTGTGGATGTGGTTCTGGTCTTTGCAGAGCCCAGATGCCAGTTGCTACCATGGGTGTGTACCTGTACGTTCCTCTATGAGAGTATTCATACGCATATGGGGGCCTGAGATTAAGCTTGGCTATTATTTCTCAGGATGACTGTCCACTTTGGTTTTTTTGTGGTGGTGGGGGGCAAGGCTTCCCACTGGGACCTGGGTTCTCTGCTTATGCTGACTGGGATCTTTCTGCTCTGCCTCCCATTCACCACCATGCCTGACCTTTTATTTCAGTGCTGGGGCTTACACTTAGGTCCTCTGCAAGCCCTTTATGGGTTGAGCGATCTCCCCAACTCTAGCTCTTTCTTTCTTGCTGCCTATAAGCCATAGAGTAAGGAGGATGAATATTATCATGGAGACAAACTACAAAAGAGACTTACAGGTTTAACTAGCTGTGGTGAAACATTCTGATATCAAGAAAATGACAGGAAATATCAAATCATGCTTTTGATAAATGAGTAAAAATAAACATTTAAAGCTGTAAAATATATCATGTTCAGAAAGAAGAAACAGAGTACAATTTATAACAAACCTGGACTTCACATTTGAGTGCGCTGTATAGGTTTTTATTTCTTTTTTTGTTGTTGTTGTTTGTTTGTTTTTTTGAGACAGAGTTTCTCTGTGTAGCCTTGGCTGTCCTGGAACTCACTCTGTAGACCAGGCTGGCCTTGAACTCAGAAATCTGCCTGTCTCTGCCTCCCAAGTGCTAGGATTAAAGGTATGTGCCACTACTGCCCGGCTCAGGTTTTTATTCTTAACCTTGAGTTTTGAAAAGGAGTGTTACTGATGAGCCAGTTACAAGGAACCGTTTTGAGGCTGATGAACCAAAGCATTCCAATTGATTCATCGTTCTCTGAATAAAGGAACATTTAAAAGATGCCCTAATGTCGCTACTTGACTGAAAGTCTACCTTCCACTGTTGGTGGGGATAATTTCTTGAAACAGAACTGACAATTTGATTTTTAAAAACAGTACATCAATGAGCTTATAACCAAATGCTTAAGCACAGAGGTTCTGTCTGTTGAAGAAATAGCTATGGCTAAACCTGAAGAGATTTCTTGACTGAAAATTAGGTAGTGAATATAATTTTTATGATTTTACTGAACAATTTATAAATGCTAATACAGATATGATATGCCATATGTTACAAATTGATTGGCATCTAGGCATGGCTTCCCATGGCTGACGGTATGAAGGAGCTGCTTTTTAATATTCTCAGTCTTCTTAGGCAGCTCCTGTCTTCAGTTTCTAAGAGGCTGGATTTGGGATGCTCCCCCGCACTGAGCAGTGCCATCACCACCAACCCTCTTAAGTCTCCTTGGAGAGTCAATATTGCTCTTGTTAATCTCCTTCCACATTTCCACCACCAGAGATGCTCACGTCTCAGTGGGTTAGGTAGTCCAATAAAATCATCCCTCCCTGAACACAAATGAGTGCCTGAAAAGATGAAAAATGATTAAGACATGGTTTGATTGTGAAATATCTCTCACCAACTCATATGTTTGAACACTTGGTCCCCAGATGCTACTGTGGGATGTTTTAAGGCCTTTTAGACATGAGGCTCAGTGGGTACCCACAGAAGCAGGGCTAAAGGGTTCTATAGGCCAACTATGCTTCTGCCCCGAGCCATTTGATTCTCAACTGCCAAAGAGATATAACCATTCTGTTTGTCTGCTCCTGCTGCCACAGTCATGGTCATGCCTTGCCTGCCATAGTGGACTGTGCTTCTGATTCATGAGTCAAGTCAACTCTTCCTGCCTTAGGTTAGCTTGTGTCAGACCTTTGTCCATAATAATGAGAAAAGTACCTTACGGTCTGGGAACTGTACTAAGGTGCAGGAAGTGATGAAGTATATCAAGACATTGCCATTAGAGAAGTTGGGTAAAGGCTACGCTGGACACCTCTTTCTCGAGTCAATGTGAATCTATAGTTATACCAAGATAAGAAGTCTTGATGAAATACGTGTCCCAGATTTGGAGTGTTCAGATAGAGTTCATCCACATAAGACACAAGCAAAACCCATGCTCACAACAGTAGTCAAGATGTCGATGATGAAGATGAGAATGTACACATTTTTGCCACTAAATTCACATTTGAACAGTGACTAACTCTAAAGTAGGTGTCATAAAGCATAGCTATCCTCTTGACTTTGAGATAGAATAACTGCTTTAATATTTCCACAAGAGTCCTTCAGTCAACAGGAAACTACAGAAATGTTTATCCTCTGGCCAAATCTGACTTGTTGAGAAGCTAGATTCTGTAAGGCAGTTAGTAGTCACAGTTCCTCCTAAGACTAGAGTTACAAGATATTGTTCAATCGTTTCTCTCTTCTTCGAAGGCAAGTTCAGGCAAGAACTTTTCTACTGAAGATCCTAATACTCTCATGTAACAATGCCTATGGGGCCTTTGAAAAGCCTTTATTTTGCTTCTGTTTTCCTTGACCCTTGGTGACTTTGTCCTGATGTCTCTTCCTTTGTCAACAGTTCATCCCAGCATTAAATAAATGACTATAGTTCTTGTCATCAGTGTTCTTGTTCTCTGATCCCTATTTTCAACTGTGTAAATATATACCATAGTGTCTTGCTAAGCATTATCATTTCATTGCCTCCTAGACCCTTTAATAGCAATCTCTTCCTGACTCATAAGTAGTACTGTTGAATATTAACTAGCTCAGGTCAAAACCAAGAATAGTATTCCTCGAAAGTGTGAATCAACAACATCTGGCTTGTATAAGGATGTGAAATACAGCTATGTTGAATAAAATCGAAGTGCATAATCCAGGATAGGCTGAGGTTTGAAAGTATTCTGCTCTTGTAAAACTGCAAACTCGAGATTTCCTATGTTTAATAGTCTCTTCTGCAGTTGGAAATGAGTGAGAGATCATTATGGTTTACTTACTGGGTCTTTGAGTAGCAACCATATAAATCACAGGACCCCCAAAGTAGTTATGATCACAGAGCCAACTAGTAACTAGAGGAAAATGGCAATGTGTCATGCTTAATAACAAGAGTCACCAAGTGTCCCTTGACTTCCCTTCTCATGAGTCTCCCTACCTCTCAGGTCCTTTAGACAGGTGTTAGAATTGTCATAGTTTGGTCAAAAACTCACCTTAGGAAACATGGCTCAAAGAAGGCAGCTGTATCTGTGGCTCCCCTGACTATCATTACAGGTGATGACCTGGGGATTCAGAGTGAGATCTGTGTCACCTGCTTTCAGTGGCACCCTGGACTCTCACTCCTACTCCTTTCTTGGAGGGGGTGTCCTGTTTGTTTTCTATTACTGTGATAAAGACCGTGACCCAACGCAACTTGGGGAGGAAAGGGTTTATTCGATTTCCATGTCCCAATCATGGGCTATCACTGAGGGAAGCCAAGGTAGGAACTCAAGGAAGACAAGGACCTAGAGGCAAGACCTTCAGCAGAGACCATGAAGGAACATTGCTTACACTCACTCTTCTACAGCTGAGGGTTACCTGCCCAGGGGTGGCACCTCCCACACTGATCATTAACAAAGAAGTCCTACTGCCTTATCCACAGGCAATCAGGTGGAGGCAATCCCGCAGTTGAGATTCTCGCTTCCCAGATGACTGTAGCTTCTGACAGCACAGTGGGGGAAATCTTTTGGGCAGCAGATTCCACCTCCAACTTCTTTAGGAGCAAAGAGATGGATTCCCCAGAATGGGAAGGAGTCCCGAGGATGGTGTCCTAGCTTGTCTGGCAGAGCTCAAATATTTATGCTTGTGTATAGGACGGGTTCCCTTTCTTTCCAGAATTGGTTTGGATTATTGTTGGGGATTAGGTAATCCTGACAAGGAAAAGAAAGCTGGCTGGTTCCTGACACGGGAGCTCCCCTGGCAGGAAAGTCCAAGGCAAAGGGGTACTAAGTCTTTGACTTGGAGAGGGAGAAGCAACTGGAAAGTTGGTCACATTGAATGTTAATCTACCTAGGGCCTCTTTCCCCTGTGTCTCTGTCAGCTGTGATCTGCTTGACTCCTAGTCTTTTGAGTGTTCTAGAAGTCTTTAAAAGATTTTAGAAGGAGAGATCTAAATCCATATATAAGGACTCGGAGGAAGCATGGGCATTTTCATGGGCTGGGTCTTTCATGGTAGCTCCTTTGTGAGGAGGCGCTATCGTGGGTTGTCTCGGGATGGAGATAACTTCTTATTAGCTGCAGTTGCTCTCTGTTTTTATAATCATCCTGTAAACCCCTCATTGATTCGGCATGTCTGGGTGTGGGAAGTTTGATTAATGTAGTCTGGCTACAGAGATCCTGTGTACTTGTCTAGAGCACAGCAATTAGCAGTTTTAAAGGATTCATAAAAGTAAAGCATACTCAATTCCTTCAAATTCGATAGGGAAGGAGAGAAGGTATCATAAAATACTCAACAGATTTCAAATATACACACAATTGTACATTTGCATTCTTTCTGGAATGCGACAGTGTTCACACACATCACTGATGTACCTCAACGCTTGTGAAGACATAAAGCTAGATGAGCTGATGACACAGAAAGCTATACCTTTGCCCGTGCTGAGTTCGAGGCCAGCCTGGTCTACAAAGTGAGTTCTAGGACAGCCAGGGCTATACAGAGAAACCCTGTCTCGAAAAACAAAAAACAAAACAAACAAACAAAAAAAAATCCAGTGGTCACAAAACCCGTCTTTCTTTTTTCCCTACAAAATAATGTAGAACATGGAGTTACATTATTCCATTATCTGAGGTCTCAAAACTTTCTTTTTTTTTTTTTTTTTTTCATCAAACACCAACACAATTCCCTCTAATGAAGGCAGTGTGTGGAGCTGGGACCCACTTCTTCAGACAGGCTTTCTTTTTTCTGTGAGAACCTTGGTTGTTAGAACCCAGAAGCCTCTTGAAGCCTCAAGATTTTGTTTATTTATGTGTCCAAGTTACAAGTCTGCAGCACCAACAGACAGTCCAGCCAGTCGTAAATATTCTCCAGTGTAGAAGAACTTTGTATGAACCATGAACAATTCTAAAAGCATGCTTGTTCAGGGACAGTTGATCCTGTTTTTCCTTTTCCTAGTTAAACATAATGTTAACATTTTATTTATTTGTATACTATTCTTTATGGTATCTTTCTCCTGTATATTCATGTCCTCAGCTAAAGATCAACTTGTTATTTTTGTTTCTGTTTTTTAAAACTTGTTCCTTCTCTATAATCTTGTGATTCAAATATCATAAACTAATTCCATTGGGGTTTTTTTTTTTTTTTGGTATGTTACAGGAAGTGTCTGACCATAAACCCTTAACATGTACCATTTCCATGATCATTAAAATAACTGCAAAATTCCACTTTTGTAATTGCTTGCTTGCTTGCTATAAAGAGGTTTTCTTGCATTTGGTCTGAGTGGAATCCTTCTCCTACTAAGAGAGACTACAAGATTGGCTGGACCGTAAATAAAATGTTTTTTTTACCTTGCAATATCTCAGTGTTAGATCCTGGTTTTCAGCACCATAACACGCTGTGCAGCATTTACAAGAAACAAGAAAAAGGCTCCTAATATTGCTAGCAGTCTATGCTCAGGTGATTTCTGGGTCCGCTGGATTGTGACTTTTAAAACCAGAGTCAAATATAGGAAAAACCATTCTATTCAGTGAATGGAAATGAGGGCATGGCCGTTCCTAGGTATGGTTTTTATTGTAGATAATGAGGGAAACCAGTCAGAAGTATCCAGGAAAGTCCAGGCTGAACATGGTCAGCAGAAAAGAGCAGGAGGTGGAGGAGAGGGAGGGAATAAGAAACGAAGAGAAGAGAAGAGCAAGGGAGGAGGAGAGAGGGCAAATGGATGAAGAGAGGAGCTGAGAACTAAGAGATCATGTGGCCAAGCAGGCAGGGTGGAAACAGTGAGGGGCCTGGAGTTTAGGGGTATGGTCAAAGGTAGGAAGTACCTAGAGGAGCCAGGACTTTGTAACATGGACTTGAGATGCTGGGGGTGTCTTTGATGTGTTAATAGGCACCTAGGTTAGTCCCTTGTCTTTGGTTTCCTTTCAATCAGTTGCAAGTACTCATCAAAATAATTTACCTTTGTTATAAATATCAGGCAAGAAGTAGAAAATACATCTATAATGATAAATTGAATGAGATTTACTGACTCAAGAAAGTCATATTACCATATTAAATTTTATTTTAAATGTAATTATATTTAATATTTGTCATTATCTTAGGAAAATTATTTTAACTTTGGTGATTTCACCTAACATTAGAAAGGCAATCAGTACTGGCTATTTAAGAAGTATCTTGATATAACATATAAGCCATATTTTTTTTTCAAGTTGATTCTACTAAATACTTGAAAACATAGTGATCTATTGAGGTAATAAATCTGTAGACCTATCTCTTCTCAGCTGTTAAACAGAATTTAAGAGTAGATTGATACGGAAGTCTGAGGACAATTTTATTAGAGAAACATAAATAAGCAAACAACTTCCACAAATCAATCAATCAATCAATCAATCAATCAATCAAACCACCTCATGTCAGGCAGGCTGTAAATAGCAGCAGCTGACCAGGTAGGAACAACGGTGGAGAGCAGCTAAAATCTCTTGCATTTAAACAAATATGGAAGTCAGATGTATATATGGCAGACAAGCAGCCACATGCCAGTATAGGTGAGGGCTTTAGAGGAAGATAAGGAAGCACAAATTACCAGAAAGAGCATACTTAGGTTCTGGTCTGTAGGAGAAATGAGTTAGCATACTCTGACTGGTGACCGATATAATGGTCCACTAATACACAACAGCTGCATCCGCATTTTATAACCTGCCTGGCACATGGAGACAAAGGACGACAGAGAGCATCATCTGGCCAGCCAATCAGATGGTGCCAGCAACAAGGGGTGAGAAGTCATGGACCAATGGGGCATGGGTGGAGGGTATAAAGGCACTCCCCAATTCTGCAATAAATGAGTCTGCTTCCACTTCTTACTGAATCCAGTGTCTGTGTTGTTGATTCTGTACCTTCTTACCCCATACTCCCAAGGACCATCCCGAGGGGCCAAGGGCTAGGGTAACACTGGTCAACATCCAGAAGAGATGGAAAAAGAGAAAAAGTTGTGCCACTCTGTCCCAAAAGGCAGGCAGACCCAGATGAAGCTCGTGGTGCCTTCTCTTGGGTGAGGGTGGGGGATGGGAGAATTCCTGGGAAGGAAAAGTATAGCATCTCAATTGAAAGGAAAAATTACTCTATCTTTAGCCCAGCTTAAGGTGAGTCGCTTTCTTAGGGATAGTCTCATGACCAGGTGATGGACTGGAATGTTAGGTCTTCACTGTGGTCGGAGATTCTATTCTCTTGATGAGTTGTTTTAATGGCTTTTTATTGCCACCGGAGAGCTGTGACCCCCAACATTTATTGTTAGAGGCTTCTTCCTCAGTGTGGTGGTAGTGGGACTTCAAAGAGATGAAGCACAGTGGGCGTCCCTTGGGTCACTGGGGAGTGTATTCTCCGAAGGGAAGGTCCTCCTTGTCTTCCTGTTCTATGATCTTTCCATCTACAATTCTGCCATTGCTATCCACGCTGAGAGGGAGCAGTCCTGGTGGGTCCTACACAGACTGCTGTGTTCTTTCAAGCAGCCAAATGTGTGAGCTCCGGAAACCTCTTCTTTCTAGTTAGCCTGCATCATCATAGCATGAGACACACTAAGAATGTCTCACTTGAAAAAAAAAAGCCATTCTGGAACTCAGGGCCACCACAGGGCGCAGCTAATGTAACAGTGTCCAAAGTGCTCAGTCTTTTGTTACAATCCTCTATGTTGTGTGTGTTAAATTTGGGTTGTGTTGACAGTAAAGACAACAGTCTGATTATGAAAGGACCTAGTCAAGCTTCCGACACAAAGGGCCACTGGAAACAAACACTTAAGATTTTTGACTCAGCACCTAAAAAATAGAATATTTTACTTCCGGGGTAAGGGGTTGTTTCTTGTAATTCTAAGCAGAGATGAACTACTTGTCAGTGATGTCCCAGGGAAGACTACATTAGCTAACCTGTTGCTTGTTTTTCAACTCTACAACTATATGCTTTTTTGAAAGTCACAAGCACTGGACGCAACCTTATCCACTTATGAACACAGCATTCCAGAACCTGGAAAAAACCCATCAGTACTGTTTTGGGTCTTTAGGATACAAATCAGTTCAAGTTAACCAGGACAACCTTTCTCATTTTTCTCCTGTCATGGTGCAGCTTAGAATTTGCTCAATAATGCTAATGTAAACCTCTTAAATCTTTTTGTTCAAGCAAAAGAACAGATGGATGCTATATACAATGTGTCTTGGGTAACACAATCAGCTGCTGTCTGGCCTACCTAGAGTAGTAGTTGCTCTACCTATAGCAGAATGTTCTAGTGCTTTTCCACAGTTTCTTTTTAGTCTTTCTTATCCACCCCACATGACATCTAAAAGGATTGGAGCTTTTGCAGTTTACTTGACCATGAAGAACCTACTCATTGAGTCTTTGGGTTCAACCTTTGGTCTGGTGTTGTTCAGGCGACTCAAAGAATTTCTACTACAGGTGCATTCTTTCTGTGTGATGCTTAAGATGTGTGAGTTTCCTGGTCCAAACTAATTCCAGAAGGATTCTCTACTCGATGGTATGGCTAAAATTTATATGGAGGAGATAGACTGCTCTATAAAGTTTATCAGGGTAGAACTGGGATACAGTTCTGAACTAGGATAGAAATTCATTTTCCACATTTCCCAAGAAGCACTGCAGATGCAAAATAAATAAATAAATAAAGTGGGGAAATGAGTTGGGAACAGATTTCATATCATTTGCAAGGTATAATTCAGGTCACAATTAAGTGCTCTTCAGGTAAGATATGACACGACACACACCTGTGAAAACCCTTTATTAAAGCAACAATCAGACTACAGGATGGATCACAAGCCATGGTTTCTTTTTACTACAGTGATATCAACTTCTAGCTTAGTCATTTGTTTATACCTTTAAATTATTTCTTATTTCTTCCTGATACATCTTCTATCTCACTTCTCATTCCCAGTTTAACAAAGAATGTTCAGAACTAGTGAAGCACAGGAAAACATATTCTCTAAAGCCAACTCACTGTTCATGGTTCTGTAGTATTAGAGATGCATTTGAGGCTTTTATAATTGGTTAAATAATAAAAAATAATTTTCTCCATAATGTTCTTAGAATGATTTACTTTCTAGCTTGATTCTAGCTATCTTTAGTGATTGTAGTAGTCTCAGAGCTAGCCCCTTACATGCCCATTTTAAGGAAAAGAAAAGTCACTCAAAGAGCATCCTTCTTACATGAGATTTCCTTGTATAGTAATCAACCACTTAGTCTTTTGGAAAATATAATAATTATGTACTATTTGATTATTTTACTCACCAATGGTTTGTTTCATCAAAGCCTGCTAATCTCTGAAGAAATCATAAAAGGCCATTAATAAAATGAACTTTGTTATTGTTTTGAAGGCTTTATTGGTGAAATGTAAAATCAATATCTTAAAGTTAATATATGTTCAAAACTGTGTGTGTAAATACATAATGGAGTTTGAGTGATATTTAAAGACTAACAGTAAGTGTTTAAGAAGCAGCAATAAAAACAAAAATTACTTATGGGGTTTCTAAGAGGATGTGCTAAGTCATATGGAGGAAAGCAGTTGAATTTACTGAGAAAACATTGTTTTAAAGAGACTTTGATGCTCTATTTCTTACCAAATAAAAACATGGGAAGAAAATCCCTAGTTCATGTAATCACCGGGACTGCCATTTAAAAGTTCTAACACAGGAATAAATATACTACTTCAAAGTGTGTAAGAAAAAGGTAGCTGATTTGATTTTCTACATTTCTTCCAGTGCCACATGGGTATCCCCCATAGTCACCAACAGTGGCTGCACTAAATGTCCACCGTACCTGTTCAAAACATGCAAACATTCATTCATTCTTCATGCCCTATGCTTTGTGTGCAATAGAACTGACCAGATGCCACATGGCCAGTGAATGGCAACCTGAACCTGGGATTTAAAGCATGCCCTCAATCTGCTAATGTGATTTACACAAGCCATAACTAGATTCATTCCTCTTGCATTCTCATGGGCTCTCGTTTGCCCTTTAGAAGGATGCGCTCAGTTAAAAAAGGGACAAAGAAGATAACGAAGGGAAAGAGAGTCCGAGAGCCACTGTGTAGGATATCAGGCTTTTCAATCTTCCTTGTGAAAAAGTAATGTTTGTAAGCACCCCAGACATTCTGGCTGTAATGACACGACAAGACAATGCTTGGCTTGGGTGGGAACATTCACGTATTTCTAGAGCAATTTATATACATTATGTATGACATATATCACATTTGGTTCCTAGAGATTTTAGTCAAGTATTAGTTTTTCTTTTTGCCAACTATGATGTACAAAAAGATGAGAACAACATATGTGCCCTAAAGATATGAAAATATAAATATATAAAACAAACCATTATAAATTACATAGATTTTTTTCCCATATAAAATTTTGGGTATTCTTCCCATTCAGAATAAATACCATCCAAGTTTATAGATTATCTAAGAGAATTAAATATGCATATGTATGTGAATCATTTTCAGAATTTCAAGAAAAAAAATTTCTAGAGGTATAAGCAGGATGAGTAAGAAACCTGAAATTGATTTTTTTTTTAAAGAATGATTATAGCAGATCCAAAGATTGGGATTGAATGTTGAATGCTGGGATCGAATGTTACACTTTTAAAACTGCCCGGTGTGTGTGTATGTGTGTGTGTTTGTGTGTGTGTGTGTGTGTGTTCAATGGGACTCCATGAATAATTCTAAGAATGGGAATGGTTCACTTCTGAGGGAAACAATCAGCTGAGTTGTTACGAGGTCTTCTACATTTCATATTCTCATGAGAGACTATTCTCATTTTTGAAGGCTCTGCAGAGGGATATCCAGAGCATAGAATTTGGATAGAGAAATTCCATATGAAGCCAAGCTTCTTTTAAAGTGGAGATTCTTATCCCAAGAACAGCTGGTACCTTAAAGAAGGAGGTTTGAAAATCATCCCCTACTCTCTATCCCACTGCAGGTTAAAGAACCCAAATCAATCTGGAAATATTCTTTGGTCATACATCTTGTTTCATAGTAAATCAGCCTCCTTTAGCTTATAATCCTAAATCAGTATCTGTATGGAATGGATACCTTGCCCTGTAGTTTCCATGAGGAATTCTACACATGGGTTTGGATGGAATGAGAACCGAATAGAAGAGTCCACATATCATCACAGAACATTTAATAGTTATTCCCCGTTGGTACTGTGGGCAGATACAGCAAAAGTAAGTATTTGTCAATCTTCATGAAAATCATGGACTCTGTATATTCTAAGAGCTGGGAATAATGCTTTTCTTCAATGTGACTGTATGAAATCCCCCCTCCAGGGAGCTCGAAAAGAAGTCATGGCTTCTTAGAGCTGCAGGCTATAGGTTTCTTTAGGTGACCCATAAGCTAGCTATTTCAATTAGGAATTTCTCATAAAGGGTAAATCTGATCAAACTCCAAGTCTGGTCAGATTGATTTCCACATGAATTGTCTGTAGCCTTGTCCTGGTCATTTCCTCACGTACATATACCCTGCTATAGAGTGCGGATGACACACGAACCTGGCCTAATGCACTCACTTTTGTTCCCATTGACTTAAAAGGATTATTACAGCTTAAAGACTTTCCATGATATTCTAAGGGGAGCTTCAATGGGTCGCCTACACTACTGACCATTACCAGCATAGTCTACTCCCACTCCCATGAAAAAGACCAATACCTCAGTAAAAAGGCAGTTGTCCATGGTCACTTCCTCTGATGGCAATCACATGGTCATTAAATATCTGGGTATGTTTTGATAACCCATGCAGCCTCTGAAGTCACAACCCCATCACGCCCATCACACACTATGTGGCCTCTGACCTCTTTTTTAAAGTTTCAGTCTCCCTTGTTTGTATTTAAAAATAAAATAACAGTACTCATTATTCTTGCTGAGATTAAATTTAAATCAGAGAAGAGGGCCTCATTATTTTTGGAGGGGAACGATTCTCGATTATGTTGAAAATGCTGTGATCCTTCTCATTTGCGTTAGTCATACAGCATTAAAAGTGGCTCCCCAGAGATTAAAGCAAAACTCTAAAACTTCATATCATGAAAAGAGGCAAAAAAAGAAAATTAACTATTGAGTTCTTTTCTTCTGAATGCGATGCCATTAGGTGGGGGCGAGGTGCCCTTAGAGTTCATTCCAGTTTGCCCTGTCTTACAGAGAAGAAAATTGAGGCCCAGCCTTGCCAAAAGCCTGGCAGCTGGTTATTGGCACAGTCAAGTATTAAACCTGTAGATGGCTGGTTTGTGTTTTTTCTCTAATATCAAGCTACCTTACACATACTGCATTTTAGTGGGACAAAGAATTCAATCATTTCAGGATAAAAATTATCTAGGTTATTTTCCTTATCTTGCAATGACCAACAAGTCAAGTATGCAGCCTAATGGGAACCTGGTTATACTGTTCACCTAGCCACTAGTTTTGCTGCTTTAAATCTATGGAGTTGACAATATCCTATGGGTCCTGCAAAGCCTTGTGGGAAGGTGATGTACTATACCTTCAGGAAATCATCAGACATCTCTGTCTTTGGAAGGAAATCTCCCAGGGAAAGAACCTGTCTTTGTTTGGTCTTACACTTACATGTAAACCATTTTCATGAGTGCTACTGGTATAGCCAAGCGTTTACAATCTCACTGGATGCCACACTTGAATGCTCTCTGATCTGGGCAGGCAGATAATCGTTTTTGTTTGACTCTTAAAGTGCTATCTGGGGGTAAGGTTTCTCTCAGTTTCACAATAGCAGCTTCATTGGAAACAAAAAGTCTATGAAAAATAGATGTGAGGCTATTAATTTTTTTTTAAAAGAGGAAATTAGGGAAAAGAAAAAGGAGTGTAGTAACTACTTTGGAGCATAAGACTTACAGATATCAACTGTGTCAGTGACTGACACCCAAAACTCTTGAGGTCAACCCTACTAAGGGAAAATAAGGACAAAGGTGACACAGAAGATTCCAGCAGAAAGAGCAATTAATATTAATATAATAACTACTCCATTAGGAAAGAACGGCGAAGATAATTCAAACTGAGAACAAAGTGCAACAAAGCCATGTGTGAGCCTTTGCTACTGTAGCAGACCTGTAATTTTCCAAGGAAAAGCAATGCAGTACGCACTAGACAGGGCTCCTGAACTCAGAACGTCTTACAATAGTGTACTCTTGGCCAAAAGGGCATCACCACTTAAGGAATTTGGCAGAGTATGGTCTCTACAATTCAGATGACCTGGACAGACCCCTGCTCCATCTTATCAGGTCTGTACCCCAGCACTCTTTCGATCCTTTTCTACTGGGATGATTCCAGTCACATGAACTCCATGCAGGTGTCTTCCCTCTCGAGGGGGCATCACTCTTACCTAAGGGATGAGCGTCTCCTGGTAAGGCTTAGCGGCAAGTGCATACTACATTTGTATTAAGGAGCAGCCCCTGATTTTCTTGATATGCATAGCTTTTCTCAGTTAAGATTAGACATGGCTTTCATAAATAATGCAGGTGTTTCTGTCACATGTCACTGCTGGTTCTGTTGTTTCTAGGTGTGCTGGTGGCAGTCCTCGCTCTGGTGCCTCTACAGGGGACGTCTCTTCGGACGTCAGCTCCGTAGTCGTTATGTCTGTAGAAGGCTCTGCAGTCTCTGGGGAATGTTCCTCCGATGGTTCTGTCTCCTCTTCGTCTTTGACCTCAAAGTGTCCTCCCTCCTGATCATCCACATGATCCCTTTTGGACTGGGGGTGTACTGAAACCTTGATGGCAATCTGCTGAGGCTGTTCATGCAATGAGGAAGCATCCGAGTCAGCGGTGGGGGACTCACTCCGCTTCAGAGAGTTGGGGATGGTGTATACCTCATCCCTATCTGGGGCTTCCTGGCCTTCTGGGGTATGCCTCACAAAATTCTGCCCCTGCTCCTCCAGCCCCACCACTTCCATGATCTCCTCCATGATCGTCCTGCAGTTCATGATGAGGGGAGGCAGGGGCACGCTCCTGGCAAGCTCTTCGATGTACCTAGCAAATTCCATGGTTTTGAACTGAGTCACTTTGGCAAGCTCTAGAGTTTTGGCTGAGGTTATGATGGGGATGCGTTTAGCAATCTCAAAAGCCTTCTGCAGCTTCTCTGCACCTTCTGTCCTAAAGAACTCATTGATGGCTTTCTCAGTCTTCTTTAGGTGACTGCTCATCATACACAGGCGGGTGATGTTGAGGATCATGACAATGGTGAAGGCCACGAGGCACACCACCATATAGTACACACCCATGTCTCCAGAGGTAAAGATGACTCTCAGCGTCACCGTGTTGTTTACAGTGCCATAGATGTTAGACGCCACGCATGTGTATTTACCTCTGTCTGAGAAAGACACCTTGGTGATGTTCAGGAGGCCGCCATCCAGCATTTGCCATTTTCCTGTCAGAAGGGAGGGAAGAGATTTCAACCAAGAGTATATGATTTCCATAGCCACATAATCTTATGCCCATCTCAAAACATCGAAGGCGGCTGACGATAACATCTCACACGTGACAGATGTGCCTGCTGCATACTTGTGACACCTTCCCATTTATTTCCTCTGGGACATTTTAAGGAAGCATTAATATTAGCCCTCTATTATGGGTAAGAAAATTAAGACACAGTTGATCAAGGTTACCAACATTATCTATTTAGCTGTAGCGTAGCATATTTAACAAGAGAGTGGATTTGTATTTAAAAAGCTATATTCTTTTCCCTTCTCCTGATTCTTTTTGTGGTAACAAAGTTCAAACCCAGGGACTCAAACATGCTAGGTAAGTGCTCTACCAATGGGCTCCATCCCTAGTCTCCAGTGCCCCACTGCCCTATATCTCTCCCTCCCAACTTCATGCCCCTCTTTTGTTGTTGTCATTACTAATCCCCTCATTCTAATTATGCTGTCTGTATATGGGTGTGGGGACATTCACTGGAGTTTGGGCAGCCTACCAGAGACAAAGTCCCCTAAAGAGTGGGATTTCCTTAGTAGACAAGGTTACATTGCTAACTGCAAACTATAGAATTCCAAATCTTGGTGGTAAATAAGATAAATAATGTGGAAAATGAAGTAGGAAAGAGTTCCTTAAGGTACCATCAACCTTTCTACTTGGACTATGAGCAGATCTTCACTGAATACACTTCATGGGGGAGGCTAAGGCCTCTTGGAATGGAAAACATTTTAGGTTCAACATAAAACCTGGAGAGAATCAATTGAATTATAATTATTTGCTTGGGCAACTTATATTTGGGATTGATATCATCCTTCTATGACTTCAGTTAATTAAACATAATTTATGTCATTCATTTTGAGAATTCACAGTGAATTATCTATACTGTTGAGAGTTATAAGCGGTCAGTGAAGATTCAGAGGTCAAATGTGAATTCATATCAGTTAGTTTTAGCCTTGAAAATAAATGAAGCCCATCAGAGTGATGATAAGTCTGGTAAGAAGGCGTTTTGGTAGATATGACCTCATACTAGCCTGGGAATGAGGTTCCAGATTCACTGGGATGGGATGAATTCTGAGTCTTTGTCCCTGTAGCTCCCAAGATTTCTGTGAAGTAGGGCATTAGGTTTGGCTTCCAGGTATTGGGTCAGAGTTAGTAATTAAATGCTAATACCCACTTCATATTGTCTCCCACATAGCAAGGAAGCTCCAAGCTAAGACTCTTAGGAGTTTTAAGGAATGAGCACATAGTTCTTCACAAAAGTCTCTTGAACTCTGAACCAACCAGAGGAGGTGAGATCATTTAACACAGCTTTAAGTATCTATTCTTGCCATCTATCTAAACTGCTTCCTCCTGCCACAGTAGCAGCTTTAACTTGCAATTAAAAGTCTAATGAAGTTGGGACTAGCACAACTACTTCTAATGGCAGAGCCCATGCCTTGCCTTCACAAGTTCAAGCCCTAGCATTGTTAACTTCTAGAACTCATAAAGAGCTGGGGTCAAAGGACTACTGAACGGAGTTTCAGATGATCTGGTGTCTTCTAAGCCAAGGGACATGTTTAAAGAGGCTAGATTTACCAATGTGATCCTTTCCTGGAGTTACAGCATCTCCCTGTTGCCCACTGTGCTGACTCTGGCAGGAGGCCCCCACCTAGATGCTGTCAAATTTCTTTGCCTTCTGAAAGGACATGTGCAAAGGGTGGTTCTGGGGTCCCCAAGTAACCTCGGTTAACAATCAAGCCAGTGTACTTCCCCTAAGAGTAGAAAGGGCTGGCTTAGAAAGTCTAGTGATTTCAGTTTCTTAGGAATTTTCGGGAACAGACAACACGGCATGTGGACCGTGATAGCATGACAGTATCCATGCTGATACAGCTAAGGCGACCTTTCATTCCCCCAAGCATGGATTTTAATCTTTCTGCTGAAGATTTAGCTGCATATACAATGACTAGAGGCCAGGGAAATGGCTCTATTTACTTTCCTATAATGTGCATGTTTCATGTAGATTACCGCAGGCACAGGAAAAAATACTCTTTAGATGAACACTTTATTCTACATGAAGGTGCTGGGTTTCAGAGACCAGCCTTGGAAAGTGTTCTTATATCATCTGCTTCCCTTCTGTTGGATGTAGGATGGTGAGGAGAGTCAGAATTGAGTAGGTCAATCTGGGTGTCCCCACTCCACTGCCTTTCTACACCCATTACATGGAAAAATTATTATAAACACAAAGCTGGGCTTGGGATAGGAGAAAACAGGAGATAGTAGACTAGGGACAGAGGTGCCTGATGGAAGTTAACAGTAGCTTTCTCCCCATACTCGAATAGGTTTAGTGAAATCCCATCCACTTTCACAGGAAGAGAAAACACAAAAATACACAGCAGCTACAAGGAATGTTTTCCTTTACTGAGTATTTTTTAAATGTTCTGAATTTGACCTTTATACTTATTCCAGACATACTTAAAATTTTCTATTGACTCTCATTTATCTCATCTTGGGCCAAGCAGTTAAATTCAGACATGCAGACACTTTGAGAGTGTCTTCTTGCATTGTTAAAAGGAGTGTAGTTTGGTATCAAACATAACCTGATTTGTTGCTCTCTGCATTTGATTATGGGGAATGATTGCTTATAAATATATCATAGTTTATAGCTCAGAACTATGATTCCTTAAACTAATGTCTCTTAAATAACATATGTTCAACACTTAAAAATCTCATTTACTCTTTTTAAAAAGCTAGTATGTATGTATGTATGTATGTATGTATGTATGTATAGGTGAATGAACCTATATGAGTTTATATGCACCATGTGTGTATGCAAAAAAGTGAGAGGAGGAAGTCAGGTCCATGGGGCTGGAGTTTCAGATAGTTATGAGGTATCATGAGGGTGCTGGAAATAAATCTGGCCTCTCTATAACAGCAATAAGTGCCTTGAACTGCTAAGTAATCTCTCCCGATCCTTGTTTGCCTTCAAACTTTGAAGCCGAAATACATATGTGTGAAGTGAGCATTATGATTTAACTGTAAAGCATAACAGCTATAAACACATATACTGTGATCCCCAAAGAATGTGGTCTTTTTCCATTACTTCAGTTAAATAACAGCTATTTCCTTTCCAACCTAGGAGAACACTGACACATCATTTTAGTTCTTGAGACCAACAGCATGTTTGTTTTATGAAGTCACATAATATCAATGCCACTTAGGGTACTGCCCATGTATCATACTGTAAAATGAACACATGATCTAGATTAACAGTTTGTCACCAGGCCACAAAGCAAGTCAAAATACTGGGACCCAATATACACATACACACACATATACAAGCAAGCAAGCATGCACCCCCCCCCCCCAACACTAATGCATGCGTACACACTCACATATATATACACACACACTCATGTACACACACATACAGCCATGGGCTCATGAATGCATATATATATATATATATATATATATATATATATATATATATATATATACTCACATATGAACACACTCATGTATACAGATACACAGATACAGACACACAAACATACACAGACAAAGACACACACACACACACACACACACACACACACACACACACCCCTTCCAATGCTAAGTTCTGATCCTCTGATCTTAAAGGTTTGGAACGTATTTTTCTTTCTTTCTCTTGGCTGGTAAATTTCACTGTTTTCTGGACAGTGAGGCTCCAAAATTCTACACAACCTTAGCATCCCCTGAGATTCATGGAAAGTCATCTGCTCATGATCTACTAATACATAGAGACCTGCAAACCAGAAAGACGAGATGCCATGAATTATGCTTTCTGGTTTTCCTCTCTCATGTTGGACCAGGCTCAAAAAACATCTCCACAGGATAGCTCCCCAGCTGGAACCATGGTGGGCCTTGTCTGTTCGCCATAATTTTCCATCCACCTCCATCTGTGAGAATACCCTCCCTGAGACCTATTCTGGAAGGATCCCAACTTTGGCTGCCAGAACCAGAATGTGGAAGACATAAGCACACCCACAGTGACTGCCACAGGAAATCTTTGGTGCCATGAATACGAAGCAGACACACACACACACACACACACACACACACACACACACACACACACACACACCAGGCTGCTGCTGGGTGGTTTAAACTGTAGCTAGTGGGAATGTCAGAACCATGCACTGAATTTTCATGAAGCTGTGCGACTTCAGTGCAAATAAAAACCTGAAGTGTCAGCAGCTGAAGCCAAGGCAGCTCCACAGGCAATGTTTTGGGCAGCAATAAAAGGGCAGGCTGTTAAAGATGACTTACCTTCTGAAAAGCAAACAGAAGACGGAGTGTCCAGTATTTTCCCAGTACTGTATGAGTTCCTTCTCTTACTCACTTTTGGGGTCTGGCTCAGGTTGTAGCCCCCACCCTCAAATTCCAAATTCTTTCCCTCCATCTTTTCTTCCCAGTGCTACCTTGCAAAGTGATAGCGCCTCTGAGGCTTCAGGGTAAAATGCAGACACATTCATTATTGTAGATTTGTGGTCACCTAGCAATCTGTCACCGCCTTCCTCCCGGAACTCCCAGGAACACAGACATCTCTCACACGCGAATGAATGTGTTGTGACAACCTCTCCTTTGCAAAGAGAGGAGCTAGCAGATGTGGGGTTTGAGCTGGGCTGCAGGGCGTGTGCTGGCCTTCTCAAGGATGCTGACATTTTCATAAGGGTGGTGATCTTGTTTATCATGCTCACTCATTCAGACAACGGATACCACTGAATAAACTGTGTGTGTACCAGGCTGGGCACTAGATGAGGAGAATACAGAGATGAGTAAGACACAAATCCTGACTACCAAAATCATCCAGTCCCTGTGGGGAAGGATTCCAACAGACAGCTCTAGCACTGGGTGCACTGACAAGGTGCAGATGGAAGAGGGCAGAGGTGGGAGCAGGTGGAACCAGGACTCTTGGGGCCAGTGAGGGATGTGGAAGAAGCAGGAGAGAACACTGGTGTGAGGTTCTGAGCTTACAAACCATGGACAAAAGCAGAGCAGGGCTTGAATGAAGACAGGCTTGAAAGGAATACAGGCTAGAGTCCAGATGCCTGTAACACACAGTGATGGAACAGGAGGACTTTGGCCCCTTCAGTTTTTGTGTTTTATTTTAACCAACTTTTTCAGACACAACACACACACATTTCTTATTTTAGAGAGGACCACATTACCTTCCTCCCAATTCGTGTCTGCCTAGAACACTCTCTTCCCCACTCGAGTGAGTCCACAGGCTGACTCAACTGTTATGTTCCGAATCTTATGCCATCTCTGACTCTTATTAAGCCAGAGAAGAAAGTCTGAAACTCCTGATTGGAAGTAACTAGCTGGAGTTTAAAGAATGAGTAAGAAGGCATTTCAAATGTCAGTGGAGAGACCTTTGGGCTAACTGACCAGACATGATGTGAAAAAGATGTGCATATCTATGTTTTGTGTAATAAATAAAAACCCAGTCACATATTCTTAGGATATGAAATTAAAACTATGAAATTAATAGAGGACATACAATTTGATTAACTTGGGGGATGAAAGTCCTTTCTATGCATTTTCAAGAATTTCAGAGGCTATAAAGGGAAATGTGGATGGATCATATTTTCCATCATATGAACAGGTTTTGAGTCTTAAAAATTTATCACAGAAAAGTTGAAGGAAGACACAGACTGAGAAAAAAATTCTAGAATATGTGACAGACCAATGCTTAACAAGTATGAAACATAAAACAACAATAACACAAGACCCCAAATAACAACAACAACAACATCAATAACACCTTATGAGTTAAGATAAAATTCAAAAGAAGAAAAGGGAAAATATATGAACAAGGCAATTTGTAAGAAATAAGGAATGTTCAGTAGGACACTACCTACACTCAGGTAGGTTAACCTGGTTGGATAAACTTTTGGAAGCGTAATTGGAAGCATCTATGATCTTCCTCTAGACCCCTTGAAACTTATCAAACCAGGCAAGCCCCTAATATCCCCCAACCAACAGGCAAACATTAATGGATACAACAAAAATCAAGGCAATGAAAAAACATATTTTTAAGACAATGTGTCTTGCTTAGATGATATCTACTCCTGGAATTTCCCCACCCTTCACACACACACACACACACACACACACACACACACACACACACACACACACACACATTATGGGATTGGGTTATAGTTCCTGAACTTTCCTTCCCTGCCAGCTCTCTCTAGAAGAGGCTGCTATTTAGTTCCAAGGCAGGTAGGTGATGAGCCTGGGACCATGATCCTGGCATGTTGGCTTGTGTACGAGTTACATCATAATGTCACACCAGTCAGACAGTAGCCCTTCTGGCAAAGAGGTCAACAGAACTCTGTGGTTGAAGGTAAACGTGGAAGCAGCAGGGACTCCTTCAAGACTATTATGACTCAACAGGAACCCAACACAGGGCACCATCACAACCATACAACACGTCTGCAAACAACCTCTGATCCAGTTACTGCTGCATGGACATCAACGTCATCGATGAGTTTAAGAGCTCAAGAGTCACAAGGAAAGTGAGGATACAACCTATAAAGATCCCTGGGGTGGTCACAGCTTCTTTCTCCTAAAACCTGTATCTTCCCTGCCTTTCCTGAAGCTGAGCATTAACGAGGCGCATTATTGTTCTCAGAATGTTCACACATGACTTATTTAAAGGAAAGAGTTTTTCTTTTGACAGTGTCACTCTGACTATACTCATAAACCAGCTGGTATGTTACTCTCCTCTCTCTCCAGAGTAAACAGATTAAAACTGCTCCCAGGCTCCTTTGGGTACTTAGATCCTTACGCTTCACAGCCTTGAAAGGGGGAGATTTGACAAAATTAGTATGCCATTTTTAAAAACCAATATACACAAAATGATCAGGTGGTGAGGATACCAATGCAAATATATAAATAAATATACTTATGCAAATATATTAATAAATGATCTCTTGAGTGAGTATCATGTTACATCGACATTCTTCAAATCAGCGTAGAATGTGTGTGTTTATGTCTATAAATGTGATGCATATTTTCAACTGTGAAAAACAGGCTGGTGAGGAGAAAGGATTTCCCATGCCTCTCTTCGAAATATAATTGAAAATAAATTTAGTACTGCATGGCTGCACCTGTTCCAAGGGCTTCTGCAGCAGATGACAGCTCCTTAAAGACTCAGGTTACAAACACTACAGGCTGCTCTTATCCCCTCCCCTCAACCCTCCTAAGAGTCCTCTTCAGAGAGAGTGCTGGGGTAGGTCTAACAAGCCATTTCCTATGTCACATGGAGGAGAGGCACCCTGGGACACTAGTTCATTCTGCTTTCACGGCAGGAAAGTCATGGTGGAGGGATCTGCTCTTCAAATCTGCAGCTCTGTTCTGCTTAGAGGATTGATATTTGAAAGGAACCTTCTGCCTTTATATCCTGGTAAAGGAGAAAAAACAAAAACAAAAACAAAACAAACAAACAAAACCTGATTCTCTTTCCAATTTAATATGATAATGTCTATTAAAAAAGAAAAGCCAAGCACATCATTCTATGCTAGTGACAGGCTCTTTTGAGAGTAGCACTTTCAAAACAGGAGCACAATGCGGTTGCTTCAGAAAAGTGACTCCCATTTGGGGAAATCTCAGCTGTCATTTTTATGTGACATGGATCTGAAAGGGTCCTTTCATGGCTAAGACTGTAATTGTCTGGGCTTACATGCCAAATTAAGCATAACTTTACTAAAGAATCACTCAAATGGTGGTTTATCAGGTTAACCTGTAATATGGACCAATCTTGAAGGTGAACCCAAATATCATTAACTGACCCCTGTTATGGGAAAATACATTAAAGGTTTAAAGACCTTACTCAAAGATCTACTTCAGAAGGTTTCTTCAGTGAGTGTATATGTGGGGGGTCTCTTTGTCAAAGGCCAGGGCTTCTCAATTCTGGCACTTCTGTCTGTGGTGCTGCTGTTGTGGGGGCTATTCTGCCCATCCTAGTTCTTCCAGCAGCATCCTTGGCCCTTGCTCATTTCATGTGGACAGTGGAGCTCCTTGTAGATCCCCAGTTATGAGACTTGTGGAGACCCTGCAGATCTCGTAATGGACTACGTGGACCCTTGATGGTGCTAGGAACAGGTTCCAGCTGAATACCCATACACAAAAAAATCAACATGGAATGTTTATCCTTCACAGAATATATTTTGTAATTTTCATATATTTCACCCTCAGGAGAAGAAGGGTAACAGCTACAAAAGAAAAAAAAACAGTTTGTATACAAAAATGACTCACCTACTAAACTGAAAGTATGGTTATTTTAAAATTTCAAATAGCATTTAAGAAGATATTGATAGTTTTGCACTTACTGAAAAAATATGATTATTATTAGTGTGTGTCAAAATGCACATGTGGAGGTCAGAGAGAGCATCTGAGAGCTGCTTTACTCCTTCTACTATGGGTGCCAGAGGCTCAAACTTAAGTTGCCAGGCTTGCAGGACAAGTGTTTTTACCTACTGAGCAGTGCTACCAGCCCAAAAATAAAACTTAAGAAGGTTCACTTCCTTTGCTTTTCGGGTATGAGTGTTTGCCTTCATGTTGTATGTATGTGTACTTCTTGCAAGCCTGGTACATGGAGAAGCCAGCAAAAGGTACCGGATCCTCTGGAAACAGACTTACAGATGTTTGTCAGCCATTGTGTGGATGCTAGGAACTGAACATAGACTCCTGTAAGAGCAGCCAACACTCTTAACTGCTAAACCATCTCTCCAGATCCCCAAAAGTAATGAAAAACTGAGACAAAAATGAGAAATTATCCAAAAAATCTTTGCATTACAAAAGACTATATTAGGAAATGGGGATTTTAGCACTTGAAGTATATTATTGTGAGGACAGAGAAGAATATTAACAGTAATAGCAGCTATCATTGACTGTGAGCTATATCTTATGTACACTGTACATTATGACTATTCCTGGTGTATATGTGTGTGTGTATGAGTGTGAGTCCATGGAAGTTTTAGGTACTGTGCCAAGCATTTAACAGACAAGTGTTTATTCAATACTTGCAACTCAGCTTTCTGGTAAAGGAAGGATTCTCTCTGTTTTATGGAAGAGAAAACCTGGGCTGAGAACAGCTTACCACTTAAATAGCAAAAACTTGGTTTAATGCCTTTGGGTGAGTATTTTTAAATTCTTAAGTATTTAATGTACTAAATGAGAAATTGGTGGCATTTTTATAGATCGATTTCTTTCTTTCCACTGAAAATAAAGGGCAATTTATATTTAACTCTTTGAGAACTGATCCCTATATCTTACATACAGTGTACATTATATATATATATATATATATATATATATATATATATATATATATATATATATATATTATAGGGGTGTGTATGTGTGTGTGTGCATGAGGGTATGTTTGAGTGTTTATGTGAGTTCATGTGTGTGCATATACGTGTGCATGACTATGGGGGGTATGTGTGCATATGCATGAGTGTGCGTGTGTGTGTGTGTGTTTGAGAAAGCAGAGGAGAGAGAAATGACCCTCTTGAAACTTGAGTGCCTTGCACCTTGCAGAACTGATTAAAAGGCATTTCTATTCTAAGAGGGAGCTGACGGGACTGAAGCCCCATTGAAGGAACATCAATATGATCTAACCAATATCCCCAGAGCTCCTTGGAACTATATCACTAATCAAAGAAAACACATGGTGGAACTTGTGACTCTAGCTATATTTGTAGCAGAGGATGGCCTAGTGAGTGGGTCATCAATGGGAGGAGAGGCCCTTGGTTCTGTGAAGGCTCTATGCTCCAATATAGGGGACTGCCAGGGCCAGGAATGGGAGTTGGTGAGTTGGGGAGCAGGGGGAGGGGAGAGGGGATAGGGGCTTTTCAGAAGGGGAAACTAGGAAAGGGGATAACATTTGAAATGTAAATAAAGAAAATATCTAGTAAAAAAAAAAGAAAGAAAGAAAGAAAGAAAGAAAGAAAGAAGCCGGGAGTGGTGGCACATGCCTTTAATCCCAGCACACGGGAGGCAGAGGTAGGCAGATTTCTGAGTTCGAGGCCAGCCTGGTCTACAAAGTGAGTTCCAGGACAGCCAGGGCTATACAGAGAAACCATGTCTAGAAAAACCAAAAAAAAAAAAAAAAACAAAAACAACAAAAAAAAGGTATTTCTAGTCTATGAAAAGCAATGCAAAGGCAGTTCTGGTCAGCTTTCTCCAATGCTGCTTAGTCAAGAAAATCCTTGAATGATTTCAACAACAGAGTATTATGTAAAATAAATCCACACAAAGAGGAGATTTTAAAGGAAGGGGGTTTATGTTAGAGAATTAGCATGTCTGAAATAATCGGGGACTTTTTTGGGGGGGGAGGGGTGTTTCGAGACAGGGTTTCTCTGTATAGCCCTGGCTGTCCTGGAGCTCACTTTGTAGACCAGGCTGGCCTCGAACTCAGAAATCCGCCTGCCTCTGCCTCCCGAGTGCTGGGATTAAAGGCGTGCGCCACCACGCCCGGCTCTCGGGGACTTTTCTTAACTCTTCTTGGTCACATAGCCCTTTCTACTCATCTCCAGCAAAAGAAAAAAATGGAAGACAGTAGATTTCTGGCCAGCTGTGCTCATGCATGTTTGAATTCTGGAACTCAGTTGGTGGACCACCCGAAACCCACTTTTAGTGAACTTCCAAGCTGTAACTCACTCTGATGGAGATTACGCATTATCTTTTCCCGGTTCATTTCCTGGAAATGAACTGAGGAGCATCAGGAAAGCCAAGCGAAGCAGCTGCTGCTGCTCCTGTCAGGACAGGAAACGGCCCCATTCTTCCTAGCACAGATGGGACCGCCATGCAGAATAGCTGTATCACTCTTTCTGCATAAACGAGATAGGAGTTGTTTCCTTTCAGGCTAATCACAAAGTCAATGGTAATCAGCTCCTGTGAGTAACCTGACTAATGATTTTGAACATTTGTGTGCATGACACACGCACCCTACAGCAAAAAAAAAAAAAAAAAAAAAAAAAATCCTAACTCTAACTAGGATGATAGCGGTTAAACGGTCCTTCCCTGTGGGTCTCTTTCCACATTCATTCTAGCTGTGTTAGATGCACACAATATTTCTCATCGGTTGAGACCTTAAGGCTAAACAGACTCCGGTCTGCCACAGGGAAGACAATTAACTGGCTTTGCTCTGGTTGTGCAGTGTTCTCCAGCCTTCTGACTTCCCATCTGCGTCCCTGAGGACCGCAGCATCGCCCCTACATGCTTATCATAAGGACTAGAAGTTTTACATATATACTTGGTACACGGGCTTATGTGCAGAAGTTGTTCATGAAGATGATCCAAATTTGATTTATCTAGCTTAAACAGTCCCCCTGTAAGGACATAAACTCCTACTAATGTGATACCAGCACGATATTCATCCTGTATCCAATCACCCTTTTGCTCCATTACTAATGAAATGCTGCCCAATTTAAGTCCCTAGTGTACTGGCTTGAAAACAGAAATCTATGTCTGTGTTATAAAATGGACATTTATATAATGAGAAATTAAAGGCTGTGGGCCCTCCCAGGCTGCCCCAGTTCCATGGCAGTGCAAACGCTTCCCGAGGAACTCTCCTTTCTGCCACTTCCCACATGCTGCCTACTTGCTAGGTGTGATGTTTGCTGCATTTCCCCATGTGCCCTGTGCTCTGAAATTACTATTATTATACACTGTAATTACAAAAGCTGTGTGGGGGGACATCAAGTACCAGTATTGCACGTTCTTTTTGAGAAATTGAAAATCCATCTTCTTTTATGAGATTTAAAACAGCTAGCGGATTTATCAACAAGTCTACAGAGAAGATGCGAGTGCTGAATGATGCTGCAAATTCCCAAGCACTGAGCAGCTTAGAGTCTACAGACAGGATATTCCAATAGGCCACTTGAGCTTCCACAAGCAAAATGCATTTAAAACAAATGTCACTACCATCTAGTACAGCTCAATCACCTTTACGGGCTGATGAAGAAGGCAAGCCAGGGTGTCTGCTGGCTGAGACTGATTCCATGGTCCCTAGGACCTTTGCAGTGAAGACACCGTGCATTTCTCTGAAGCAGTAGGTAGTACTACAGAACAACTTTCAAAATGATGTGACTGAATTTCCGGCTCCCGTATTATGTTGTTACCATGGGTTTCTTCCTCTCTAGGACTTGGAAGCTCAGAGCACAAACTCCTCTTTAAATACCAAGGGGTATCATTTGCTTCACGGTTCACGTGAAAGGTGAATTCCAATCTGGAGTTCTTGCTCCTTTCAGTTCGGTCATCCCGATGTCCCTATGAGTATCCCAGCCCTGCATAAAGACCTGCTAAGGTTACTGAGGCCTGCATGTGTGTTACCATGGCTACTGTCTTCCCTTCTCTGGTGTGATGTCATCCTTTTGACTTATGGTTGTGGAAGAAATGGTGGTATTTCTCATCTCTCCACTGTCAGTGGTGAAGGCTCTAGCAACAATCTGATTGACAGCAGCTCCTCAGGAAAATTTCAGTAAAGGAGATCACTGTGATATCTGTAAAGTTCCCTCTCCCTTAGAATTCCTATGGTAGCATAATTTGAGTGGTGGAGAATGGCTGTCCCTTCTCTAGGTTAAATGTACGTATGATAAATAATATTTTGATTGAAGTGAAGTAGCTATATGGTATAGCTGGGAGTGGCTAAACAAAACAATGTCAGTGGTAGCATGACAGCCAGGAGCACATCCCAGGCAGTTAGACTTCTAGCAGCCTTCTCCACTGGGAACAAAACTGTCACATAGAAGCGTACAATTACAAGAACCTCCTAAGGAGATGCAAAAGCATTTGCCTTTCTCCGTTTGCAGAGCAATTAAGATAATACGAGGGGAAGAGATTATATATGGAGCTTTTTTTTTCTGGAGCAGAAACTCTTCTGGGGATTGTTCATTGGCTGGAGGGTTAAGGAGTGGGGAGGGCAAAGCAGAAGGGTGGGGGGAGAGGGCTGCTCCTGAACAATGGTCTTTGTATTCTCCCACCCCCATGCCCTACTTCATTAGTCAAAACCCTAATGAAGCAGATTAACTCTTTCCCATCAATCACAACGTGCTTGGATTTTTCACATAATTATTCCTCACAAGAAGAGCATAGTCTGGATGCCGAGAAAGCCTGTTTCTGAGTGAAGCCATCTCTGGTGAAGGAAGCTCAGGGCTCAGGGCTCAGGGCTCAGGGCTCAGGGCTCAGGGCTCAGGGCTCAGGGCTCAGGGCTCAGGGCTCAGGGAGAGAGGATTCATATTTCCTGGTGAGAAATTCATTCATTAAAAGCCATGTGTCTTATATGTAGCCCCAGGCAGGCTCCTCCTTACCCCCCTGACCTCAGCTAGATCCCCAGAGCATGGAATGAACTCTGCAGGTGGCTGAGAGCTCGCACAGACAATTCTTTAAGAAGTTGGTCATTAAATCCACAGTGGATAAGTTGAACTGCTTGTTTGAACCATTTCTACAACAGGAAATAGAAGTCTGGAACATATACTTGAGGAAAATCCTTCTCTAACCTCTACAATGTCTTAAGAACGCCATAGCATAATATTCTAAGTGTTCTTTCTAAAGACATCAGTGTTTGCCTTTTGACTTCCAAGTCAACGAATGATTTAAAAAATGAATTAATTACACCTTTGAGTCCTTAGGAGTATACAGTCTCCCTTATACCTTTGCGCAAGGAGACAAAAAGGAATCTTTAGGTGACTTGTATGAGGACCACTCACATTAAGGGTACGGGCTCTAACGTCCCCATTTCTAACGTATGACAACAGAATTGGAAGCCTACCTCCTCCTTTCTCCTTCTCGTCGTCCATCTCTTTCAGCAGCTTGCCAACAGAATTATACCACTTAAACTCTAGGTCAGGAAAGCCATAAGCACTGCAATTAATCAAGGCACTGCTCCCCTCTTTGACTATGATATGGTCAGTTCTGGCAATGATTACGGGCACAGAGCCCAAGACCACATCAGTGCCGTTTAAAGTGCTGTTGGTCACACTCTTAGCAGTGGCTAGAGTGGATACTAGGATTAAAAAGGGCACAGAAGGTGGTAAACACACAGTCAGATGGCTCTTCTGAAGACCCATCATCTTTGCTTGTTCCGTAAGGCCAGAGATGGTTTGCCAATGGAATCTTCTCTCAGACCGCACACTGCTCAGAGCAGGTCATGGGACAAACTTGTCCTGGATCCATGGAGTTGGTACTTGTTCAAGAAGAATCTGTTTAAAAATATATACATGCAAATATTAACATTGACTCCATAAATAAAACTGGTAAAATAATAACAATCCAATGAAAGTATAAACCTCTATCTTTCTTAACTAAAACACATGTTCTAGTACTCCAATATTAGTTTATATAACTGTAATCTTAATAGTACACATTTACATTTCTATATTAAAACCATAAGAACAATTATGTTCCTGATGATAAATTGTTATTATCTTACTTTTTTTTTTGTCTTTTTGGTTGTTGTTCTTCAGACAGGATATCATATATATAGTCCAGTATGGTTGCAAATTTGCTATGTAGCTGAAGATAGCTATAAACTCCAAATTCTCCTGCCTCTACCTCCTAAGTGCTGGGATTATAGACATGAACCACCATACCTGAATATTACATTACTTGTTAATTTACATCACTTCTTCTTAATTCTATAATATTTCTTGACTTTCCTGCTTTTCACTGAGTATTACAAACCTCTACCCAAACCCCTGTCTTCATGACAGCCCAAGGGTTCCTATTTCCTTTTCAAAGCACACGTCTTCCAACACTAGTCCCAGCTCTGATTTTGCTGGCATTAGGAAGGACTCCCTTGAATTAGTCTGGCGTTCTCATAACTCATGATATCCATACCTCACCCAATTTCCCCATCCCTATGAACTGCACAAAGTCATATTTCTCTCTCTCTCTCTCTCTCTCTCTCTCTCTCTCTCTCTCTCTCTCTCTCACACACACACACACACACACACACATCTTTGTTAGTTACCAACTGACAGACAGTCACTCACTGAAGACCCTGGTTTTGATCTTCATCTGCTTCCCCAAAGCTGGGTAACATCATCTGGATATAGAGTAACATGATGGCTTCTTCTATGCCTAAGGTATAACTTCTACTTGTTCCCTTACCCCCTCCATCCCCCCATTTCATCCACTATACTTCTAGCCACACCCAGTATCCAAGTTCTAAATTCTAAGGTTCCATGTAATTCCCAGATTCTAAATAAACCTTTAGCTGCCGTCTACTATCTCTGCAGATATCTTTCTCTTCTCTTTGGGCTCTTGGACCGTAGTTTTCTCAGTCTCTCTCCCCATATATGACTTTCATGTTTTATTCAGACCCAACCATATAGACTAGAGTCTACATTATCTCCTTATCTTCATGGCACATTTACTCCGCTTGTAGATGACCCTGGTCAAGCCAACTGTCTTCCTCACTTCTATACCCAGAAGGCAAAGCACTGCTAGGAAGAACTGCTCAACCATGTAATCACTATGATAATGAAGGAATGAGTGCTGACTCTTGCCAGGCATTGGGAACATCTGGCAGTCTACCCGAACTCATTGGGTTTAGGATTGTCTTTCCACAATACTTATGACATCACCAGCTTGAGAATCAAGTGTCTTAAGCCGATAATCTTAAGATTCTTATCTTAAAACAGCACAGACCATCTTTCTTCTACCAGTGCTTCAGGCCATAAATCCCCAGTACTTGTTATTCTGCATTTTGGAAAGCATCTTGTATCTCAAGCTCAGTTGCTTACATGCCATGCCCCCCCCTCACATTTTATATGTTACTTGCTCTTTCATTCAGTAGCCCTTGATAAACACACCATCACTTCTTGTTGCCAAGTAGTTGTCTTCCTCTACCCAAAGCATCATGGCAATTGGTTCTCTTTCCAGGACTGTACACTTAGATATTACTGAATGCTGTTTTTATATGAGGTAGAGCCTCACTTGATAACCTAGACTGGCACTGAACTTCATACTCATACTTCTGCATCCCCAGGAGAGACATGAGCCACCATGCCCAAGACCCTCTGTCATTCTTGCTTCTTAAACTTCCATTAATTCCTGAGGTTCATCATTAGCTCTGCTTCCCCTTTTAATAGCCCTTTTAAGGTTTCAACTAATGTTTTTATTCCCAACCAAGCCCTATTGTGTCCAAAGCTGTTTCTTTCATCCCTTTTCCTGAGTTTTTTCTGGTTAGTGTGATCAACTTCTCATCTTTGGCTGGATATTCTGTATAGACCTCACATTTAACATTACAGAGGCAAACACATTTTTATTCTCAAAATTTGCTCTATTTCTTGGGTCCATGATCTCTGCTCACAGACCCAGTATCTGTGAAGGTCTGGCTGTGTATTCTCATTTCCTAGAGCTTCAGTAGACACAGACTGTTGAGTTCATTTCAGGAACCACAATGACTAGCCCAGAAGGATACTCCCAAATGGTTCAGTCCTGGCATTTGCATCTGAGAAGTGACAAAGAGCTATCTAATTTGGATTAAGGCCTGCTCATTTTGATGGCCCCTACTCTTATGGTCTACACATGGCTGGAGAGTTCAACAAACCCTAGTGGACAACCAACTACTTCGAACTGTATTCAAAAGTCTTATTCTTATACCCAAAGATAAGTCGAACTCCTACTCCTCTTCATGGCAGCTTATTTTGGCAGCAGACAGAGACTACTACAGAGATGCAACTGGTCAAAATGTTGAGAATAAGTGTCAGTGAGGTACCCAGCACTTATTAGTAAATCTATACCACAACTCTTAACACCAAAGGCTCAGGGAACATGGTGGAAGAAGGAGTGGAAAGTTTTTAAGATCCAGAGAATCAGGATGCCTGGTGTGTGAAAGTGTCTTCTAGACATGCCAGGGAAGCCACACCCATGACATTGTAACAACATGGTTCCCTAAACAAGGCCTTCAAGATGACCCCACAAGTAGACATGAAAATAAGGATGAAGTAAATTTTGTGAGGTCCCATCCCTAGAAGAAGAGCTACAGCAATCACAGGTGCTGAGGGAGGCAGAGCTGGACTAATCCCCTGCTGGGTTACCCAGTCCCTAGTAGTTGACACCAAACACAGGGACATGTGAACAACAACAAATGGACTCAGTACATTATGTACAAGCATGTGACAATAGTAAGTTTAGAAGAGGGGGCATGAACCTGGGAGCCACTCACTGTGAGGAGAAGTTAAATGAGGGGGGAGATATAATGATAAAAAAAATCAGAGAGTACTCATATATAACACTCTCAAGAAAACATTTAAAATGTAATAAATGGATGTAACTCCTGATAGATTGACCATGCTGAAGTGGATAGGCTGCATATCCAAAAATATATAACAGCATAAATTGGACTCTGCTCTCCAACACAATCAACCAGAAGAGGTGAACTATTGATGATAACATCGTCCAGCCACTTTACATTTTATTTATTTAGAAGAAAGAAGAGAGTTTTCTCTGCAGTTTCCTTGGGATTCTAATGCCTGCTATCTCAGCAGAGTCAAAACACTCCCCATTAATACAAACCTTATGGTCAAGGTGTAATCTATGAGGCAGGCTAGACCCTGATGTAACTCTGGAAACGGCTTCCTTTATTTGGCTGAACTTGTGGTTTCTTCTCATTAGGGTGTTTGCAAGTTGACATGTTCAGTGTAGAAGAGTGGCTCGGAGCAGGGCGTCAGCTAGGAGTGGGACTTCAGGTTATCACAGGTTAGACTTTTATTGGACAAGTACTTACTCAGCACAAGACAGGTTTGAAGACACTGAGAACTGCATATTGCCTGCCTTGATAAACAAGAATGACTGGCTCCACATACGAAGCTGTCTTTACTGGAGCTGGGCTTAAGTCTCCTTTTTAAGTTATGCTATTTAGAGAATGTAGCTTGGTGGCTTAATGCCATATTGATTGTCACCTGGCACCAGAAGCTATTGAAGTGGCTTCTAGTTTTGGATCCTTTGCATATGCATTGATGCTTGTGCCTACATATATGTCTGTGTGAGGGAATTGTATCCCCCCGGAACTGGAATTACAGACAGAAGTGGGTACGGGGAATTGAACCCTGGTCCTCTGGAAGAGCAGCTGGTGCTCTTACCTACTGAACCACCTTTTCAGCCCTTGGGGTCCTTTGTAGATACTCTAGTCTGAGAATTCAAAGGCTTGCTTCTTTGGGTATCACACTGAAGTGAACACACTAGATTCTCTCTCTCTCTTCCTCTGTCTCTCTCTGTCTCTGTCTCTCTTAACTTCTAGGGCAGAGCAAATGCCCTTAGGCTAAGGGCAAGATAAAATGGGAGAAGGGTTTTTTAAAAAATAGTAGGAGTAAAGAAACCATAGCCCTTTTCACAGTTAGGGAAAATACAGCCGATATTCTTTTAAAAAATAACATGCAGGTCAAGAGCTGTTTCCTCCCAGAGGATGGTCTTGTTGGCACTGCATTCCCAAATGCATCCTTTGTGCTAGCAAGAGGAAAGAGGACACTACAGTGCTGTCTTAATATACGTGGGACAGATGCATCTGTACCTGCCTCCTCAGAGTCTCTGAGATGGGCAAGCACAGGCACTTGCACTTGAATGTGGGAGTTGTAGTTAGCAAGCTGTTAAACCTCCCTTCTCACCCCTAGCCTAGCTTATTGTGAATTTACTAATGGGCAAGTAATACAATTCAAAAACCATAAGGAATATTTGTCTTACTTGGAAAAAAAATCATGAAAATTTAGTTTGAACAAAAAAAGCACCAGCTTCATGGAGAGTCATTAATTAGTAGTTATTTTAGGAAGCCAGTCTATTGTACGCTATGCCCTTTTATTTCTATAGCATTAGCATTTGTTAAGTGGTCGATATATGGCCAGGCACATGGTGGGTGAACAGTGCTATAAGCTAAATAAATCAGAGGCCACGTCTGCTCACAGTCTAGCTGGAGAGAGGGACAGCTGCCTCTAGGTGATACAGCCATCTGGAGAGGTACATCTGGGTCACATTTGTTGAATGCTCCCCAGATCTTTGCTGTTTTCACCTTGCCCTTGTGGCATGTTCTAGGGCTCACGGTGTCCCTGTGGCATCTGCTATTCATGTGGAACTTCTGATATTCTTCCTACCCGTACCATCTTGTTTTTTTTCTCTTTCATTGTGAGGAACTGTCACATACAGACCGATAGGATTTCCTTAGTAAAAGGCACTAGGAATCAGATTTACACACATGCCTTAAGAGGCTATACTTCTGTGGAATCGAGCGGTAATTGTTCATGGGTAAATTACAACTCCCTGCCCAAAGCACAGAAGATATCACATGACTGGATGTTGAGGAAATAATCTACAAATGAATTTTTAAAGGAAGAAGCTATCAGACTGGGATCTGACAGCATCATGAAAAGTTTAGTTAATAACACTCTAATTTTGTAAAAGTCAATTGAGGCTCCAAAGTGTAAATGTGAGTACTGTAATCCAGCAGCTTAAAATGCAGTCCTTCAAAATGCAGGAACAAAGAGCATGGGTTTCAAAGGCAGGGCTTAACAAAAGCTACAACAGGCAAATTGTTAAGCTCCATGTGTTTGTTTGGGGCTTCTGGGAAAACTTTCATAGGATATCTTATTTTCTATAAATAGGAAAAAAAGAAAAAGAAAATGTGTGGCAAACATCAAATGTTCTTTCATTAATTTGTCCCTTCCCTATTTCCCAACTCTTGTATTTTATCTACAAATATTTAATAGGATGCTCTGTTGAATCCTGTTTGTTTATTTTTCATCTAGAGCCTGGAACTATAGATGATGTATTTATAGAGTTTGGGAAAAAGGGGCATCTTGTTAAGAGTGTTTTAAACTAAATGAATATATGTTATTGTTTTTTTGTCTTGGCTGTATTATTGCTGGCACCTCTCCATTAGTGGGGTCAAATATTCTGTTTAGTCACACAATAAGGTTTTGTCACAACATATGAGTCAGCACTGTTTTCTCTGGTGCACTGATGATTCAGTGAGACCAAGAAACCTTTTGGTTGAGGAAACATTCCTGATAAGTTTCCATGCATGTACGAAGGAAGAGACTGGGGAGGCAGGCCTGTCCAGATGGTGTGGGTGGTGGTACAGAAGGCTGAAGACAGGGCACTCTGTTTACAAAGGTCACCCTACTCAGAACTTAGTGGCTGCTGATGAAGAGGTCGCTAGGAGACTGCCACTCTATCCAAGGAGAGAAGGAAGAGTGAAAAGCCTGAACGAAAAGCAAAAGGGAAGAAAAGCAGCGGGCAAGTCAGAAAGGGACACAAGGATTCGAATGTGCAGGATTTAAAGGCTGTTTGCAGGTCAAGGTAATATCAGATCTCCTGAGCAGTGGAGTCTACAATTAAACTATCTAAGAAATATCTCATTTGCCAAAACACAATGCAGCACTATTGGTAGAACATACATGTACATACAAATTATGGATTTCAACTATTGGATCCTTGGATAGTGCTATCCATTGTCTGCTAGACAAAGGAGTGTTTACAGCCATTCTGGTCTGGTCTTCTCACTTCTTCTAGCTCCACTGGTCTCCTGTCTCTGATGGATGTTTCAAGGACAAGCAACAGTGACACCATCTAAAGGGATAAAGTGCCACACACCAAGATACATGGCAGTGTATCTTCAGAAGAGTAGAGGCTATGATTGACCCCTACAAAGAGAAAGACTAGGGGAGACCTCACAGCACTGTGAGTATACCTTGGACTATTTCTTATCTTAGGACTTAGCTTAGCATATCTTAGGACTATTTCTAGCTATTTATTGGACAGAAAAAAAGCACACATCCAAATTACTGGATTGCTGCAGATAGCCACTAGACACAACTGAGAGGACATACTACACAAATATCTATCCAGCCCTACTTTATCACCCACACCAACCTGAAACTGTCCAAAGAATCATATGCTTTGTTAAGGTTTTGACATGAAAGGTATACATTTTTTCAAAAAATGATCTGTTTTAAATCATGGCTTTTCCAACTTAAAAAATAACTATTGGGCTCCATATACCACATGTATACTGTAAATTTTGATGGTATATAAATGCTAAGAAACCATGAATTTTTATCACAACTTCCCTCATAGTCTGTTGTTCTGATTACAAATAGTTATGTGATAGGGGGTGGAGGTGTAGTTCAGTTGCTTAGCACACATGCTGTCCTGGGGTTGATCCTGAGCAAAGAGCTCAGTGGCTATGGTACCAGAACTCAAAAGGTGGAGGCAGGATGATGAAAAAGAAGTTTAACGATCATCCTCAGCCTCCCAGTGAATTTGAGACCAGCCTGGGCTGTATGAGGCTTCATCTCAAGAGAAAGAGTGGGGCTTAAAAACATGTTGAAATTGCCTTGCCCAGGGCTATGAGATCATTTTAAATGCCCATTTAATGCACAAGTGAGGTACTGTCAGCAACTTATTAAATACAAGTCCTTATTAAGCTTGATCACTGGAAAGGATGTGTCCTAGGCATTTGTTACTACAGTCTTTTAAAGAGAAAAACATCAAAAATCTGGATAGAGGAAGAAAAACATTATTAAAGGTTTTCCTCTGTAGATATAACTGCTAGACAAGTTGAAAACAGGCTTATTATATGTATTTGCTCACTGAACTAGAAAATCTTAGACATTGTTCATAAAGGTTTTCTTTATGCAAGATAGGACAGGGAATCTAAAGAGAAGGCAACCCATTGCCAAGGATTAGTGGCACTGAACCAAGATAAAGAGCCTATGGCTGTTCCTGCCTAGCTGGAACCGGTTAGAATCTCTTGTCACCAGAAAGGCTGTGTTGAAGTTGTTCTGGTAGTTGGGACATGAAGACTGTAACCATAGTCACGTCCTTCAGAGGAGCTGGCCATTCTTGTAGCACATATTTAATGTCGACTAGTTCTCATGCTAAAGCAATGGCCCCAAATAATTTGGGTCTCAGTAACTGTAAACTTTTAACTGAATACAGGGAGACCTCCTTAGATTCCTGCTGACAGGGAATGAAGCTGGGAACAGAATACTCATGGGAAAGGTGTACGACTGCAATGCCATCATGCTGCCAAGTCAATGCCCCAGACAGATTATACTGCAGACTTTTAAAGATTTTCACGGAGATAGCCAGGTGTAGTAGTAGCATATACTTACAATACCAGCACTACGGAGGCTAGGCAGAAGAATTGCGGTTATTTCGAGGCTAGCCTGGGCTACACAGTGAGATACTCTGTCAAAAAAGCAAACAGAGAGAGGCAGATGGTTGTAGTGGTCAGGATACTTATTTTGGCATTTATCATTCACCTCTTACACTATCCTTGCTAGAGTTCACAGTCCACCTAGGCTGGGCCAGGAGCTTGCCTAGTTGCTCTCTAACTTCTATGCTTCTAGCATCAGAATATATTTTCCCCAGCATTTTTACTCTTAATAAGAGAAAACCATCTTTCCTATTCATTTGTCATACACATAGAAGAAAATCCAAATTTTCTAATTCCAACATTTTCCTATGTTTGTAATGTATACCTATGTGTCCATATGCCTATGTAGATATACACACCCATCTTGCTCCTGTAGGGGCCAGAGGTTGACACTAGATGTCTCTGCCCTAACGTTTGAGGCAGGGTCTCTCAGTGAGTGGCTGGTATTTTCCTGCCTCTGTCTCCCAGTCCTGGGATTTCAAGCTCACACCAGCATACCCAGCTTGCTACACAGGTTCTGTGGATGGAAAGTCTGATCTTCTTGATACTGCCATAAGCATTTCATGCCTGAACTCTCTCCCTGGCTCCCCCCAGTAATGTTTTCCTAATGTTAACTTGATAATTTATACTATGATCTCTGCTGATTTTGAATTCCTGTTTGTAACCTATCTCAAGCCCATTTCCTGAAAATTTCTTGGTGTATATGATTTAGTGCCTCCTCAAGTCAGAGTAAGCCAGCAGAATATATGAGTGAGTCAGAACTCTTTCTAGAGCCTAGAAGAAATGCTAAGCAGATCCCACACAACACGAAGGAGTTTTATTGGAGTATTAACTCCTAGCTGTCTACAAGTAGAGTGACTGGCACCATGCCTGTGTCCCTGTGCTAACTTTGAGGTCTATAAACCAGGGAGTGGTATGATACTCTTTCACAAAAGGATTTAATTATTTTTATGTACGTGCATGAGTACCTGCATGAATGTTAGTGTACCATGTATGCACTGGTGTCCAGGGAGGCCACAAGGGGCCTCAGATCTCCTGGAACTGGAGTTACAGGCAGTTGTGTCCCACCTGATGTGGGTTCTGGGAAAGAAACCTGATTCCTTTGGTCCCTCTGCAAGAGTGGCAAGTACTCTTCACTGCTGAGCCATCTCTCCAGTCCCATTATTAAAAATTATTATTATTTTTTGTGCATGTGCACATGAGAACCATAGCATGGATATGGGGGTAAGAGGTCTGAATACAACATTTGGGAGCTGGTTTTTTTCTTTCTGTCTTTGGGATACAGAGATAAAATTCCGGATGGGGACTGTCCTCAGGTTGTCTAGTATACTTAGCAAGTTTTTTTTTTTTTTTTTTTTCCTGTGAGCCATCTTGCCAGCTCAGGGAGTGATATTCTCAACACACTTTCTTAATTGTAAAACAGGCCAGAACCAATTTTGAGTTCAGATTTTCTTGCTAGTTCTGGGAACTGCATAAAGTCTCACGGCTGGCACAGTGAATGAGTCTTTGTGCATACACAGCTTCCCAACCGGCCAGATGCAATTAACTCGCTACTCTGGAGTTGAGAGAGAGCAGTTTTTCCCATGCACTCTTTCAGAGGGCGGCTGATTATTTTGCAAGGGCACAGCCTGTAATAAAACTATCAAACTCATTATGAGCCTCAGGATATTAGTAGCTCTCAATAAAGCAAAGAATAACTGAATAACGGCCAACAGGGGCATGCACCGTATTCTAGGCTACAGATAGAATTAAGAACACGATGTGGGCCTTCCTATAGCCAAGAAGCTGAGATTATAGGAGGGCAGAGAACAGAGGACAGACAGCGTTTCTGGAGAAATAGATACCACAGCAATCAAGGCTGTAGCTGGTCAGGGGAAAAAATGGTAAGGATGGGGAGAAAAGAGAATGAACAAGAGAATAGTTAGCACAGTGGTAAAAAAAAATCCTATCCTAGGGTTAATCTTCACTGTTAGCTTGACTTGGTTTGGGATCATCATAGAAACACACCCAGATGTTATCATGGTGTTTCTAGAGTTCTAAGTTTACTGGAGAAAGGATGATCTGGTTTGAATGTGGGTTGCACCATCCCATGGGCTGGGGGTTCGGACTGAATAAAAAAGAAGAAAGGTAGCTGAGCCCCAGTATCTGTCTCTCTGCTGCCTGCTTGCAGATGCTTCCTCATGCTCCTGCAACTGTGTTTTCCCTGCCACTCCAGGCTTATGAGTAAATCTGTGAGCCCAAAGAAACCCTTAAAAAGGAAAAAAAAATCTCATCCCAGGATTAACAGGTCAAATTGTGACCATAAGCCATTCGAGACTTGAAGGATGGCTCACAGGACCGGCTGGTGCACTATAAGGCAAGTGATAACTTTCCTCCGCAGGGAACAGACCATCCTGTGTATACAGGAAACATAGACTCACACTCTCAAGTCAGGAACATTGTCCACTCACACCCTCTTTGGGACGGAACTCTGATCGTTGCAGGGACAAACCACAAGGTTGGCAGAGACTATCCTTCTGGGTACAACATAGGCTCTAATCTCTCTTCTAAAACAGAGAAGAGCAAGAACTGAGCCACACTGACTATGGAGCTCTGTTCAAGGCCTGAAATGCATGTTCTTAATCGGTATTCCCAAATATCCAAGCACCCTTCACTCCCTGTGCCTCTGAGTGTTTGATTAAAGCCATTCAAATTCACAGCCAAGGACGTCGACCAACTAAGGCGTTGTTTTTCATTGGAATAAGACTTTATCCATTTGAAAAAAAAATGTACTTAATAACTGGAGTGAGTTAAACAGCCTTTCCTCTTTCCTGATTCACCAGCCCATTTTTACAAAATGGAGTTGCATAACCAACATTCCACATGTGAAGTGGTTTGGTCACTCATTGCTAACACAACTGGACTTCTGTGACACAGATCAGAAGAGATTCTGTAATTCAAACTCCACCCGACTTAATTCGTATTAAGGGAGTAACAATGACTTCCTTTATCATTGACAAACATTTATGGATTATAAAACATTCAACCCTCAGAAGCCCCTTGTGCTCTGGGGTTGGGGCAGGCCTATGTGATCCTGCCCATGTGACCCTGGAAGAAGCAATTTGAAGCTGCTGGCCCTAGCTCAGGAAGCTTATTGCTGGACTTGATCCTTCAAATTCCTGGTCCACGGCATACACAGTGATCACTGAAGACACCTCTCACCTTAGGTAAACTCTCCAAATGCTAGACACATTTAAATTTAATACATTTGCATCCATTTCTTTGTAATCATTATTTCAAAGATTCGGGGTAAAAAAAAATGATTCTTTTCAGAAGTTGGGCTAGACCTGAATTGTCTTCTAGCTGACTTTATTATATAGATTAAGATAATCTTTCCCAGCAAGCCTATGTGTCTTTCAATGTGAAAATATAGCAAATTGTTAGAAACAAAATCAATTTGCAGTTGAGATAGCTTAGTGGTTAAGAGCATTGGCTGCTCTTCCAAAGGGCACAGGTTTGACTCTCAGCACCCATGTGGCCAGCAGCTCTCAACCATCTGTAACTCTGCAAAGGATCTGATGCCCTCTTCTGGCCTCAGCAGGCACCAGGCATACAAATAGACACATAGGTAAAACACCAGTATGCATAAAAAAAAAAAAAACCAATGATTTAAAAAACAAACAAACAAACAAACAAACAAACAAAACAGTTGAAAATAGAAAGTCCCTGGTTTCCACACAGTTTCTCCTGCTGTGATGGGCAAAGGCCTTGTAGGACCAGAACAAGCACCAGGTGTTTTTAGTGATTACCTGGGCAGTCAGGCCTAGCTAATCAATAAAAGCAACAGGGAGCTGATTCTATTAACTAACTGAACAAATTATTTATAAGGCTATTAGTGTCAGTTTAATACCAATTGCTCTAGTAAAAGAGGTTCAAGACCAGGTTTCTACCTCCCAGGTGCCTAGCAACGCAAGGTACAGAAATTCATGGGAGGCAAAATGGAGAAGTCTATTCCCTGGACTTGGCCAAGACCTGGGAGATGAATAAAAGAGACAGCATAGTTTTCTCAGCAGGAATAATGGCTTCACTGTGGAAAGTAGGTATAGAAGTAAATTGTCATGGCAAGGAACAGAAGCCTGTGTTGTGACACATTTTCACGAAGCTCTTCTACTTCATCAGCTGTGAGTGCCATCCCAAGAACTTTGGGATGTTGGGGTATACTCCAAAAACTCAAGTTTAACCAATGAGCCACTAGAGCTTCCAACTCTAGGATGGATCTTCAGAGTACTGTGAAGAGCACTTTGGGATAGGTGGTCCATTACTTAGGAAACAAAACTGAACACTCCTGTGAAAGAAAGGTAGGTGACTGACCACAGCCTCGAAGTTGGAACAAGATGCCCATGAAAGGCAAGAGTGAGCTAAAAGTCTAAAATAGCACAGTGTACAAACATCCATGGAGAAATGCTGAGCCCCCATGAAGGCAAAAGATGGGCATTAGGCCAATGTTTTCTGGAAATGAATCTCAAGCTTCCGGAAAGTATACTGACATCGAGAAAAGTATAGGAAAGTATACTGGAATCTAGAAAAGTTGGTTACTTTTGAGACATCTAACTGGAGTCTAGCTCAGAGATGAGGTCACCTAGGGTTTTCCAAAAGCTTGAAGTTAAAAATAAAAAAGAACTAACACACACATAGAGGCAGAGGGCGGATGAGAGGGAGGGATATATAGAGAGAGATGGAGATGGAGAGGGACAGGGAGAAGGAGAAGGAGAGGAAAGGGAGAGGGAGAGAAAGAATGAACAAGATAGGAAACAAACAAGGACAGCAAAGCCTTTTTTTTTTTTTTTTTCCAAATTGGGCTACTAACCGAAGTGGCAGGAGACAGGCAGAATGACGGCAAGAGCCACCCTGGCCTATGGCAGGATGGGCACACCAGTGCCTGCACTTAGATTAACACAGAAATACAGAAACAGAGATGAGTCACAACAGCCAACAAGCAGGAAATGGGATGGTTCTAGAAGTTTATACTGCCTTCTGTCATCCCATAAGCATGCCCCAAATGAAGCCTGGAGAGAGTCAGGTAACTTCTTCTGCTAATGATAGAGAAGGTTGGCTTTGCATCTGGCCCCAGGGTGGCTGTGTGAGCATCTGTCCCCACAGTGGGAGTGTGTGCATCTGTCCCCATGGTGGCTGTGTGTCTACACTCATTGCAGAGGAACTGGACCTTTGGGGAAGAGGCACCAGTCAGACTCAGTGCAGTACCCACGGCCACAAGTAATACCTATGCTAGTTCAAGCAGGTGCCATTGTGTATGCCATGTGTATGTATCTATGTATGTTTGCATGTATATATTTTTGCAAGTGTAGGATATTCCTTTAATGAGCCAGGATGACCATCTAAAGTAGCCAAGTCTCCAAACTCTGACCCTGTGTAAACTGGGTGATCCCCATCAATGCACAGTTCTGGAGCCCATCGCAGCAGCTCATCCTCTAAAGATACCCTCTAGTGCAGGCTCCACATACTCCCATCTAGAGGTGGTAAAGAACTAGAGAAAGAATTCCTTTCATTTATATCTCCCTTACAGTGTGGATGCACTGCAATGGTAAATAAGGTTGACATATATGGTCTTGGGTTTGGGCATTACCTTCTTTTCCTGCTTTAAGTGTGTACAGTGGAAATTAATCTCTCTGGAGCTTCCAGTTCTGCCCTGGTCTAGAGCCAGGAGGAGTTGCACCAAGCAGGAGCGCCTCCATTTATATGCAACGTCTGACAATCTAATTAATTGCCCTGGAGTTGTTTTCAACGTCTCCCTTCGTTTCCTGCCCAGATGTACAAATCGATCACCGAGTCCTAGCAAGTTCTGCTCCTAGGCATTTGGCCACCACCCTGCTTCTTTTGCCCTGGTGCTCATCATCTCGTCAGGCACCACCCTGAGAGACTCCTTCCTCCTTGATTGGCTTCCAACCCACATGCCCACGTGCCTTCCATACACAAGCCTTGTTGCTGTAGTCAGCTGACTCTCCAGAATCTGACTGAAAACATACTCCAGAGGCTGGCGATACAGCTCATTCACAGAGTGTTTGTGATGCATTTGGGCCTGGGTTCAAATCCTAGGACTACAAACAAAACAAAATGAACAAATAAAACATCATTTTGTTCAGAGTGATTCTGAACTTTTGAGCAGGACACACATAGCTTTTCATGTTGTTCTTCATTCTGCGCCCTCAATTTACTGTCATCCTGGTTCCCTCTCTCCATCTGTGCTCTTCCATATGTCTCTTACTGACATCTTATGCTGTTCTCATAGTACCTCTGTGGCTTCTAATGCTGTCTTCCTTTCCTTATCCATCTAGAAAGGCCCTACCTACATGGGAAGTCTTGGTGAAAAGGCCCCAACTTCACCCCAAACTCCATCATTTCAGGTTATTGCCTTTTGTGTATGCCCATCCCTCCAATGGAGAGAGGATGATGAAATCTCAGACTGTCAACGTTTGCTGAATGAATGCATGAGTTAATGCATGGATATAAGATATACTTGAGAGACGCTGGTTTGAAATGCAGATGTGGAAATATTGGGGTATGGTGAATGATAGGTACAGTCATAGGGAAACTCAGTTACTCAGAAAGAGCACAGTAGCTTACAAAGCAGAAGATCAAGGCTGGAATACCAAGAAAGTACAGGACAAGCACTCAGAGAAAGAACAAAAATAAAAGAAAGGTACAGGGGCTGGAGAGATAGCTCAGTGGTTAAGATTACTGGCTACAGAGAACCTGTGTTGGGGTCCCAGCACCCACAAGGTGGCTAGCAACCATGTGTAGCTCCCATTCCCGAGGATCTGAAACCCTCTTCTGGTCTCCTTAGGCATAGCCTGGATGGATATAGACATGCATGAAAGCAAAATACTCATACACATGTAATAAAAATAAATAAATCTTAAGACAAGAAAGGTATAACTGAAGTTGTGAAAAAAAGTTGTGAAAGCAGGGAAAGAAATGTAAAGGTCATCAGAATAAAGATGCTTGGTCAACTCCAACAAAATGAACACAGCCAGGAAGTTATAAAGAGGAGGCTTTTAACACATGATCCCCTGAGAACTATCATTGCACAAACTTCTAAAATTGTATACAAAGTACATAATAAGGATGTTTACCCAGCAACTCTGTAGAGTCTTAGATGGAAGCCACTCCTGTCAGTAAGAACTGTGATCAAGGATTATGGTCTCTGAATGTAATCCTTCCCATCTGGGGTTTTAAACCTCCTCTTACCTCAACCTCTTTGAATATGCTTATTGTTTAGTATTCCCAGGGAAACATTGTCAGTCCGAAATAAATATCACTTTTTTTTCATTGTAGAATCTCTCCCTGATTGCTTTTTCTTTTGATTGACAAGTTTATTCTGAGCTAGTAATACCACAGTGGAAAAGAAGAATTACTGCATCAGTGTGAAAGGACATTTGGGTAAAAACAACAAAACAACAATATGGTATTATATAAATGGAACATATACAACATACATGCATACAGACAGACACTTCTTTTCATTCAGATAAATTTTAATAAAGCTCCACGGCTATTGTTTTTAATAACAGATACTAATTGACTAGGGCATCATCTGCTACACTGTCTGAAAAATATTTTTTGAGTCAATCTTTCAACAATAAGATATCTTTTTCCAGTTTAGATTTTCAAGGCACAAAATGATACCAACTCAATGAGACTGCAGGTGTTTATAGGGCTCAACGGATGCTCCAGTGTAGGGGAATTTGAGGGTAGGGAGGCAGGAGAGGGTGGGTAAGTGTTGAAACACCCTCATAGAAGCAGGGGGAGGGGGAATGGGATAAGGGATTCCGGGGGGGGCCAGGAAAGGGGATAACATTTGAAATGTAAATAAAGAAAATATCCAATTAAAAATAAAAACTAACATTACACCTCAAAAAACAAAACAAACAAACAAACAAACAAACAAACAAACAAAAAACCCGAGGTCTTGTCCAGAAAAGAGACTAGATATGTTGGAAAAAGAGGAGCTGAATATCTTATATTTAAGCATGAAGCTTTGCGATCTCATATTAGCAGCTGCCCAGATCACCTCACCAGAAGGAAGCCAACGGCAAACATGGCTAACAGAAGATAGCAGTCTCCAGATGAATCAGCACATGTACTTGTATGGGAAATACTTCTATAAAGACATTTACCCAGAAACTCTGGAATCTTAGACTGAAGCCACTCTTGACGGTAATAACTGTGATCTGAACAGCCAGTGTTATCCATGTAGATATGGCATGGTAAGCAGCCACCAACTGAGCAAAGGGAGCCCATGCAAAATCTCATCACTCTCAATCGAATGGCCCCAAATTTGTGTTTCCACAGCTTCCTCAGCACTCAAATGTACTGGTGTAGAGACAGCAGAATGTTGCTCAGATGGCAGTAAGCATAAAAAAGCAGAAGATGGTCCTACTTTAAAAATGAGGCTGTGTCCCAGTCAGCCACTATAAAATCAGAACACCACGTTTAACCATCCTGAACCAGAAGTTGTGTGTTTGGATGGGTAACAACCCCTATATGTTTATGTGTTTGAATACCTGGTTTGCAGCTGCTGATGCTATTCTGCGCATTTGTGGAACTTTTAAGAAGTCTAGTTGGGATGCCGGGCGTGGTGGTGCACACCTTTAATCCCAGTACTTGGGAGGCAGAGGCAGGTGGATTTCTGAGTTCGAGGCCAGCCTGGTCTACAAAGTGAGTTCCAGGACAGCCAGGGCTATACAGAGAAACCCTGTCTCAAAAAAACAAAAAAAACAAAACAACAAAAAAAGTCTAGTTGGAGGATGCGGGTCCCTTGTAAAGAGAGAAGACAGGCACTAGGTGCTAAAGTGAGGTCCTACTTCTGAGCCAATCTACTCTGTTTCCTATACTTTGCTGAGATTTCAGTGTGTAACCTCATGATCCCATTGCTGGGCCTTAAGGACTAGCCCTCCTTAAGTCAGGAGCCAAAAGAAATACTTTTCCACTAGGTTGTTTCTGTCAGCCATTTGGTTTCAAGCAACAAGAAGTGTAATTAACACTGGAGACATCTCTAAGCTATAATTAACATGGAACTCGTCTATTTGCTTTCAGTTTTATAACCTCCTATAAAGAATTGTGAATAAAGGTTTTCTTAAACGATTGATTGCACAAATACACATGAATGATGTGATTTCAGAGATTTCTACTGGTCACTGACTACCTTGGGGTAATTCCCTTAACAAACTGACCTGTGAAATTTGGGGTCTAACCACTGTGATGGTCTTAGCCATAAGCTCGAGTAGTTGAACACTTGGTCTCTAGCTGGTGGTGCTGCTTGGAGAGGTTGAAGAATCATTAGGAAATAGAGCCTTGCTGGAGGATGCCCATGACTGGGGGAAGGCCTTGAGAATTTGTAGCCCTGGCCCCATTTGCAGTTTACTGTTTCCTATGCATGGCTAAAGATGTAAGCAGTGAGCTTCATGCTCTAGCTGCCTGCTGCATACCTCCTCTGTCATGGAGTCTCACTCTAGGACCATAATCCAAAATCAACTCTTTCTTCCATAAGTCACTTTGGGTCATGGTGTTTTATCACAGCAAGGAGAGTTAACTAATACAGCTAACTCTTTTAAAGGAAAATAAACCTGGTAGAAATATTTCTGCTTTAGTTCCATTTCTGTTTCTGTGACAGATACCCAGAAAAAAAGGAGGATAGAGGAGGAAAGGGTTTATTTCACGTAACAATCTTACACTCAGCAAGCTTCCTCCTTTTTTATACTGTTCAGTATCTAGGGAGTGGTGCCACCCACAGGGGGCCGTGTCTTCCTACATCAATTAACAAATTAGACAATTCCCCACAAACATGCCCAGAGACTAACACGATCTAGTTATTCCTCATTAGGACTCTCTTCCTGGGTTACTCCAGGTTATGTCAAGCTGGAAGTTAAAACCAGCCAATGAACTGTTTCATATTGCTGTTTAAAACCCTAAGCTTATTTCCCATTGTTTACCTATAATGGGATAGAATCCACCCTCCTTTGTGTGTAGGTGAATTCATCACTGCAAAGGGAATACTTCGTGCCCCTTATGCTGCCTCTGTCTGCTATCTCATTACACCAAATCTGTTGAATAAGGCTGCATGAGCTTTCTATGGCGTCCATAAGAGATTACCACAGTTTTAGGGACTTTATACAACACTAATTATCTTAGTGTTCTATGGTTTGGAAATTCACCACATGTTCTAGTTCCCGTTCTGTTGTAAAATGCTCTGACCAGACACCACGGGGAGGAATGGGTTTATTTGGCCTTGATTCCCAGGGCACAGTCTATCATCACAGGGCAGAAACCATGGGGATCATGCTTCTTGCCTGCTTGACTGCTGGCTTATTTTCTGACTCGTGCCCAGCCACTTTTTAATACAGCTCGGGCCCTCTTGGCTGAGGAATAGCGCCTCCCACAATGGACTTGGCCCTCCTATGTCAATTAGTAATCAAGAAAATGCCCATATTAACCAGACTTGAAGTCTATCTCTTTTCTATACAATTAGAATTGACATTTAGAACAAAGGCCGTTCCCATTCAACTTTACACTTTGAGTGTAAAATATATTTTATGTACTTGTGGTTAATTAGGGTGTGTGATGCTTTTGTTTATTTGCAAGGTTTTCTTAATAACAAAATCCACATATATTTTTAAAGGTCAACGCCTCACAGACCTGCCCACAAGGCTAATCTAGTCTGAGCAATTCTTCAATCACTGTTCCTTCTTAGGACATGTAAGTTGACAACAAAAAACTAGTGTATCTATGCACACATGTATCTTAGTGGGCTAAATTTAGGGCACTGGTGGAGGAGAAATCTTCACCCTTGCTTTTGCAACTGTCCACCATGGCTTTTGATACCTTTTCATCTTCAAAGGTGGCAGCAGCCCATGGAGTCTTCCTCAAGACACTACCACAGAATTCTTCCTTAGCCTCTATGAGCCCTGGGATGACACGGGCCACACATGGACGATTAGGAATTATCTTCTTATCTCAAGGTTCTTTCTTCAGCACATCCAGAAAGTGTTATCATGACTATGCATGGAGACATTTTTCTGCCTACCATAATAAGTTCTTTCTGAATAGAGGACCCACTTCTCTGCTTTAAAAGACTCTGAACCAATTCTCAGTATTCACAGAGATTATGTACAAAGTAACCACTCCCACAAGGGCCTTTCCTCCTCCAAGCCCAAGGAAGCCATTTTTCTCTGCCTCTTTTCAGGCCCACACACATACATGGACTGCAACGCTTATTTTTTTACTCTAATTGATTTGTCTTCGGGCACATCACTCCAAGTAGATGGTGTGAGTCATGATGTCTTACTCATCCTTGCAGCTTATGAAGCCTGGCCATAAAAGTTTGTGGGGAAGAAAATTTAATGTGATATTTTAATGCATGAAGAGGCCTCAGGTGGAGGCAGAGGCAAAACCAATAAATTTGCAGAGCCTCTGTTTGGAGCATAAGTGTTAAATGGCTCTGTCTGCCTTTAATTAGTTATAATCACATAGCCAGCCAACCCCTATTCTTTTAACCATTCCACAGAGGTGTCACGGCAAATTTAAAACCAACCATTTGCACCTTAATTCTGATTTTAACTATATGTGGCTGGCCATGGAAACTGTCAGAATTGTAAGCATTCCCCTGTGTTTTGCTAGAAAAGACAACTTGTACCCCAAATGCTAGGATGAATTCTAAGATAGGCAAACACTACTATCTACATATTTTCTGAATTCATACAAACACACTTGCCTAATGGCGTTAAATGACTTGGGCTGAGATTGAACAATTTGGTTACTGCAAGTAGCCACTTGGCATTTAAATGTTTGGAAGTTCTTGAAAAAGAAATTGAAAGTCCAAATTAAACAATAGCTGTGTTATTTAAATAGTCTTAAAATTTTCAATTGTTAGCCAAAAAGGGTAAGGAGTGGGGTTTGAATAAGGTCACATGAGTGTGGGGAGATTTATTTTGTAAAAGAAATGGTCTGTTATGTTCATCTAGTGTCACTAGGGGCACAGAAATACAAACCCAGCAACACTCATAAGACCTATGTGCTCAGCTCCTTGCTATGAGTCAGAAAGACACAGCTAAGGAAAGATCCCACTTGTCTCTTTCCACAGCATGAGGCATAGCTAGGCGGAGCAATCAGGGCAGATTTTAAACGTGGCGCATCTCACAGAACCAGGTAATGTAAACCAGTCATATGCTGGGTTCCTCAAACTTGTAAATATTTTAATAGCTGTATATGGGTAGCTATTGGGGAAAACAGTAACATTGCCTTAGAAGGTATAGATTGCATTTTTGTGCATTTGCTCAATGCCTGCAAACTACCTTGCTCTAATTTAGTCTCTCCTAAAAACAATTCTTTTTCCATCTTGCAAATTTCATCCTGAACATTTTACTATGTTGAGTATAGTAGCAACTTAAAAAAAAAAGTGTTTCGCCTAGAAAAAAAAAGTGAGAAAACTTCAAAAACCACTGTTTCTGCAGTGCTGATTCCAAGTTCTTAATATAAAGCTAGAGCAAATAAAGATTGCTACAGTAACCACACTTTGAACAAGTGTCTTTCAAAACAATGACGACGGAGCCATAATATTTCTACAGGGTGAGCAGCTAATGTACCTGCAAACATCTTCTTTTCTTTTTTCCAGTTTGCTTTATAAACCTTGGAATTTGCGATCCCAGGCTATTTTAAAGAGGGAGACAAGCAATGCTCGGGCTTAAAAAGGATTGACTCTGCATTTACTTTTTTAGCCAAAGAAGCACGGTCCCCCATTCCAGGCCACCAGACAATTTGGTGTCAACTTGCTATGGTGGGAAATGCGACAAACTCCAAGAGCTCCCAAGACAAGAAAGCAGCTCTTAGCACCACCTGCTTCCCACACTCCTGCAGCATCAGGACGCAGCACTTCGGAGCTCCCCACGCCGCCTTCCGGGCAAAGGTCAGTACACCCTTCTCTGTCTGGGGAAACTGAGGCACCGTGACAAGAACGATCCGCAGCCGGGCGAAGAGCCCTGTCTCTGCGTGGCATCCTCCTTCTCCCGGGAGATTGGGAAGGCTCTGTGCTAACGCGCTGTGGACAGCGCGCCCCTGGCCATCAGAAGGTTGTGGCACGAGCCTTGGACGCGACTGTCCCCCAACCCGCCGGTCTCCGCCCTGCATGTACTTCCAGCATCCTGCGACCAGCCATGAGCTGGGAGATCAGGGCACCTCCAGGCGCGTAGCCTCTTCAGCCCAGGCGTCCGAAAGTTCTGCAGCTCGGGCGGCCGCTGACCACAAACCCGGCGCGAGGCTCCCTTCTACTGTAGCCCGCCGCCCAGGCTCGCCCGCCCAGTGCCCTCACTGACCTGACACCGCTGCGCCACTCGGGTGGTCGCCGTGCGCCGCTCGCCATGGCCACCCGGAGAGCTCTGCAGCACCGAGCGCGAACCAACCTCCGCCGCCGCCCGCGCCTCTTCTCGATGCGGGTACGAGCCCCGCCGCCGGGAGCCGGAGCTTTCCACCTACGAGCGCCAGAGCCGGCGAGAGCCGAGCATGCCCAGTGCCGCTCCCGGCGGCGCCGAGGTCCGGTGCACTCTGCAGAACCGGGTTTTCGCGGCAGCCGCGGCCGGAGGCGGGCCGCTGCGGGTGGTGGGCTCCGCCCATCCCGGGCGGGCCCGGCAGTCTGCAAGGGAGCATCGTGCTCAGAGAGCCCCGCCTCTGGGCGGGACCGGGCGGCCACTGGGCGGTGCTCCTGCGCGCCACCCTGCCTCTTCCAGCAGACTCAGTGGTGCTAGGGCAGCGTGACTGCTAATTGTCTTGGGGCAGGGCCCTGCAGGCGTTGTCACTGCAACTTTCCGGAGCGTCGCGTCGCAGTGGCGTTCAAGGACACGCAGGCAAAGGCGTCTTCGAGTGTCATCCTGGATGCCACCGGCAACCAGCCCACCCACGCATTAACCTATCTAGTCTCTAAGGCTGTCTTGTCACACCACCTCGCGAGCAGGAGCATCGGGGCCTCCTAGGCGGCCGGCCGCGCTGTCACAGCAAAAGCACAGTGGACGCCTCGAAGTGGCACGATAAGACACAGTAGGGTGTTTGCGGTGGATTCTGAGTGGTGTGGTTCCGCGAAAATTTATAAAACTGCCTCTTAAAATTATTTTCAGTTTCGACGTTCTCTCTAAAGAGCAGTTAAGTTGTTCTGATGAAAAGAAAATAAGTATTCTAAAAATATTTTTAACACCTACATAAGTTTTCTGTGAACAGTCCTGCAATAATAGTGGATTTCTCCCCCGCCCTCCCACATCCATTTAAATATTATCTACCTATCATCTATCTTTCTGTCTGTCTGTCTATCTACCTATCTATCTATCTATCTATCTATCTATCTATCTATCTATCTATCTATCTATCTATCTATCTATCTATTTTTAGGGAGATCTTGTCAATTTCTGGGACAGTGACCAGGCTCCTCTTCCTGGGCTCTTCTATCTTGGCCCCCACCGGCTACGCCCCACATCGTGGGTTTTTTTTTTTTTTTTTTTTTTTTTTTTTTTTTTTTTTTTTTTTTTTTTTTTTTTTTTTTTTTTAGAACTCCGGTTGCCCCGCCCCCACACCAATGTTGGTCATAGGCTGCTGGAAAAACACGGAGAGTTGGATTGAGCAAATTAAAGCTACTAAAGTGGCTCAGGCTGTCAGACCCAGCATATTCCACTCTGAGTCAGGAACAGATGTCAAGATGACAGGAAGCTGTTTAAGGGATAGCAGTCCACCTCCTTCTCTGTGACTGTCAAACCCAGAGGCAAAGTATTGTCTGTGACCTCAAGCCTTGAGCTCCGACCACAGAAGTGGCTGCAGGTAACTGAGCATGCTCCGAACAGTGCCAGACTGCTGCACGTGGTTGCCTCTGGCATCTGGCTGCCCAAGGTTGAGGAACATCAAGACACCAGAGCTCAGGAGACCAGACCGGAGGAGGGAGCTGGCCTTACAGCAAGCAATAGCATGGGTACCGGGGACGAACGCTGGTGTAGAGGGATCTATGTGCCAATGGATGTATGGGCTCTGGTTTCTAAGCATATCAAAACCCAGTCCTTCTCCAAAAGCCTGAGAAATTGAAATCATACTTGAACATTAGTTTCCATAGCATCTTAGCTCAAAGAACCTCCCTGCCTCTTTCAAAAAACCTAATCTTTTCAAGTTATTCAGTAAGCATTCTGTACAATTGTAGCTGAGAACCACACGGAATCTGTCTCCCTTTGTTCCAGTCATTCATGTGTATTCTTATAAAGTATTTTGGTATTCGCTTTGGCTCTATTTTCCTCCCCATTCTTTTTTATTTTCTCTCCTGTGGCAGAACCTGCAGAATACTCCCATTCTATCTTAGAAATACTCGCTGCAACGTGCTTGTGTGTGAGAGCGGGTTTGTTTAAACCTCAGTGACAGAAGGCTGGAGTGGGAAAGGCTACAGAAAAAAGGAGTGCAGGTTTAAGATGAATAAATTCAGCAAGAAGGAGGGAGGGGGTATAAAGGGACAGCGGGGAAGAGAGGAGGAAGAGGTGAAGGGAGACAGACTGTGGCTCACTGAGTTAGAAGAGTGACCAGTGCTGTTCGTTGAAATTCTAAGAAACAGCCCAAATGAGAGTGGCTCTTCATTTCAGCCCCACTTTAGCTTCAGAGTGGTTTTGGCACTGTGTCTAGTGAAATTTTACCTCCTTTGAAATAAGCTTATCTGCTTCCCCTTTGAATCTGGGGCCATTTTAATTCACCTCATGGGTTTCTAGAATCTGATATTACTTACATCTAGAATACTGAACTGGATCTTGCTCGGATCTCCACAGACACGAGGATCACAAGTAATGAAGCCTGGGAACAGGTGGGCAAGGTGTCTCTTCAACAGCTATCTTGGGACTGATGTTTGAAGCTATCTCCTCCCCAGTCTACCTGTGTGACATGTACTTAGCTCTCTAATCCCTGTCACCTTTCCATCACATCCTGCTTCTTCATGCTCTCTTCTTTGCCCCAACTGATTATCCTCTCTTATTCTCTCACCACTCTCTTCTCTCCTGCTGCCTTGTGATCTCTCATCCTTCTGAAGATGGCTGTACCCAATTGCTAGAATCTTTGCAGGTGGGTTTGTTTTGATTGGTCAATATCTAGTGTTTGTCCATATATGTCAATATTTTATTTCACCTTTATCCCAAACTGCATTTTTTTCCTATATATGTGATGGTTTGTATATTCTTGGACCAGGGAGTAGCACTATTTGGAGGTGTGGCCTTGTTGGAATAGGTATGACCTGGTTGGAGTAGGTGTGTCACTGTGGGTGTGGGCATAAGATCCTCACCCTAGTTGCCTCGAAGTCAGTCTCCCACTAGCAGCCTTTGGATGAAGACATAGAACTCTCAGCTCTGCCTGCACCATGCCTGCCTGGATAATGCCATGTTCCCACCTTGATGATAATGGACTGAACCTCTGAACCTGTAAGCCAGCCCCAATTAAATGTTGTTTTTATAAGACTTGTCTTGGTCATGGTGTCTGTTCACAGCAGTAAAACCCTAATTTAGACAGAATTTGGTACCAGTAGTGGGGTATTCCTGTGACAGCCTGACCATGATTTGGGGAGGACTGTGGAAGGACTTTGGAACTTTGGGTCAGAAGATCCATTCGGTGTAAAGAGCTCTGTCGAAGTTGTGTAGGAGCTTGGAAGATAATGTTGAGAACAATGCAGAAGATGGAGGCCTGGCTTGTGAAATTTCAGAGGAAGATTAAAGACTATTTTCAAGGCCATTGCTAGTTTGATTGTGAAGATTCTGTGGTTCTGGTTAGCTGGGGCTGAAGAATCAGCTATGATTAACAAGATACCAGAACTAGTAAAGTGAAACCTTTGTATTACTGGGACTATTGATGTTGGTTAGCTGGAGCTAAGAAATTAGCGGTGATTAAGAAGAGACCAGCATCATCTAGGTGGCATCTTCTGGGAAGTGTTTTCTGAGAGCACAGAGGCTGTGTTCCAGAGATAGCCAAGGTTGTACCTTGTGCTGTGACTGGACTTGGTAATGTGTAAGAGTTACCTAGGTGGTACTTGTTTTGAAGGCATGAAGGGGTCAAGCAGTGCAGCTGAGGCTCGGCACTGTGAGAGGCCATGGAAGGCCAATGGTGAAGGTGCAGCCTCAGTTGCAATTGATGTCCCAGGACTGAAGGGGTCATGAAAAGGAGTTGAGGCTTGGCACCATGAAGAGAGCCTATGAGAGGCTATTGGTGAAGCCTAGTTACAGTGGAAGACAGCAGCGTTTTGGAGATGCCAGTACCATGAGATGACCACCAAGAACAGCAGCAGCAGAGGAGTACAGGCAGCTGGAACCTAGAAGACAAGGTGTGTGCTACAAAGGGCAGAGCTGGAGAAGTGATCCAAGCCCCTGGAGGAGGCCAGAAGATCGTGAGTGGATCCCAGACATTGGACAGTTGGAGTTTGATTTTGCTTTTGATTGTGACTGTGCCCTGATGTTTTTCCCTCTTGAAGGAAATATTTTAGTGGAGCCCACAGTTAAGAGACTTTTAATTGTAAAAAAAACTTTGGATTTTAAAAGAGATTGGATATTCTAAAGGTATTGAACTTTTAATATGTAAAAACTGTGGGATATTTAAAGTTATTTAGATCTTGAGGATGAATAAGAACTAAGGGTTGAGGCTTACTAGTGATGTGTTTGTGTGTCAAGTTGACAAGGGGTCAATTGTACTGGCTAGTTTTGTGTCAACTTGACACAACTAGAGTTATCACAGAGAAAGGAGCTTCAGTTGGGGAAGAACCTCCATGAGATCTTGCTGTGGGGTATTTTCTCAATTAGGAAAGGCCCCTGGTGTGTGGGACCATCTCTGGGCTGGCAGTCTTGGGTTCTATAAGAAAGCAGGCTGAGCAAGCCAGGGGAAGCAAGCCAGTAGAGAACATCCTTCCATGGCCTCTGCATCAGCTCCTGCTTTCTGACCTGCTTGAGTTCCAGTCCCGACTTCTTTTAGTGATAAACAGCAATGTGGAAATGTAAGCTGAATAAACCCTTTCCTCCTCAATTTGCTTCTTGGTCATGATGCTTGTGCAGGAATAGAAACCCTGACTAAGACACTATATATCCCTAAGTTCAGACTTAATATGTAATCTAACAAAACAGCCAAAGTGGAATGCCTCAGGAAACCAAACCCAGTATGTCCTAAGCAGAGTTCATGAGCCGTGATTGCTCTTTTGCCGTGTTTTCTCGAAAGCTTCCTGGTACCTCCACTCAGCTGGAGATCACAAATCTGGAAATGTCTAGGTCTAGTCACCTGGCTTTCTTCTGCCATCCTGCTCATCACAGGCACCTGCCTGTAGGTGTGTCTGCATAGCTCCTGTCCCTTGTGTCCCTACCTACTCTGCTCTCTTCAGCCCTCTTCATCACTATACATCTTTAACCACAGACCTGTCTGTGCTCTTCCACACACCCTCCTCTGTGCCTCCGTGGGTTTTTCCTTCTCAGCAAATTATATTAGAGTACATGTCCAGCCATGTTCCCTAGCATGCAGTACCCTAGCCAATCCAAATGGCCTGTTGTGCAAACGGACACCCCCCCCCATGCTTGTCACTTCTTTTGTTTCTCTGTCACCTTAATTCACCTGAAAAATCTAAAGCATTCAAGAGTGAGTTCAGACTGGGTACACTCTGGCCTTTCTGCAGTGACTTCTGCTTGAATACTTCATCTGTGCCTTGTCTCTTGTCTCCATTTTGACATCTGACCTTGAATTTTTTTTCTTCTCTGCACTGTGGAGAAGTTGATAACCAGGGCTGCATCTCAACCATCTATGTTTCCAGTATCAAAAGAGGTTTACCTGATGGATGAATGATAGGTGTATGTATTGTTATAATATAGGAAGTTTGCTCCTTAAAAAAATAATTCTTCTCCAAGTGTTTACACAGATTGCTAATAAATTGACGTGGTGTCTGAAGGAAGTCACACCCAATGCAGCCAGAGGAACCTAAGTGAGATCTCAGGTTTGACCTCCTTATACCCCAGAGATTTTCTTCAGCTTCAGAAGTCAGGTATGCTTTCTGAGCCATCTGGTGCCCTTCTTTCTTTGGCACGAAAAAGCACAGCATTGCTAATTAATCCACAAATTTCATTGTTTTTCATTACCCTGCTTTCTTCTGGCAGTGTAGTTACCCTCTAATTATCTGAAGGTCGTTATTCTACCCCCTAGAACAGAGCTTCTTTTTTTTTCTGACTAAAGCATGGTGCCCAGAAAGGCAAACTAACCATCAATATGGGAATTAGTATGATTGTAAGACTTCTCTCAACTTTCAGTGTCTACTGATAGACACCTAGAAGTGCATACACCCTGGGTGTTGAGGGCAGTCACCTGCTTCTGAATCAACTGGGGGATTTTTGCTGGTGGTTATTTTTTTGTCAGCTTGACGCGGACTTGAGTCGCTTGGGAAGAAAGAATCGCCTTCATCTTCATACAAAGAAGTGCCTCCATCAGATTGGCTGTAGGTTGGCACAGTGGGGCCTTTTCTTGATTAGTGATTGACGTGGGAGGGCCTCGCCCACTGTAGAGAGCACTAGTCCTCTGAAGGTGCTCCTGCTTTGTATAAGAAACCAAGATAATCAAAGTATGGAAAGCAAGCCAGGAAACAATGTTCCTCTGTGGTCTCTGGTGCGGTAAGTGCCTCCATATTTCTGCCTTGAGGTCATGTTGCTTTGGCCCCACTCAGTGATGTACAGTAGCCTAGAAGCCAAACCAATCTTTTCCTCCTCTCAAAGGCCCCTGAATACTGCATGGTGCTCCCCTCTGTATTAGGCACAGACCACACCCAAACGCCAGTTTCCAAGCACAGACCAACTTCAGAGATCCTTTATTGAACAAGGCAAAGAGACAAAGTCATTATATTTGAATTGGACAAAAACAGAAGCAGATAGCTTTGTACATGTTGATTTTAAGACTGAAAAGGGAGAGATCTGTGTTAGAATAAGATAGGGTATGTTGGTAAATTCTGGCTGGGTGTTGGGGTAGTCAGAATAATGGATTTTGATTTTTGGACCATAATGTCTTGATAAGTGGACTGTGGTGTTCATTCTCCGAGTTAGCAGCCAAATAAGGGAATAGATCTTGGGGGCGAGCTTTAGGAATGTAGTCTAACAGTTGATCAAGGGAAAGAAGGGTAAAGGGCAAAGCCTGTGGGTGCCATATTCGTCATACTCAGGCCTGCCAGTGTCTTTGCCCCTAAGTGACTCTCCTGGAAAGATGGTGAGTAACAGACTTGTGGTTTTTCTTGCCTTGTGGTATGGTAAATAAACTTGTTTTCTTTAAACATAAAAAGGTGAAAAGAAAAGAAAGGAAAAAACAAACAAAATAAAAAGCCATTCGTGCCAAACTTTAAGTGGCTTCTGGTGTTTGTTTGTTTGTTTGTTTGTTTGTTTTGTATTTTTGGCGGGGGTAGTTTCACACAGATAAGAAGACAATCAGTTAATTTAAAAAGAGTTATGCATGTTTATGTTCATCCAATAGCCTAAGCTATATCAGAGAGTGTGGAGAATGGAGAAGTGTAACCTATACAAGGAGCTAGCTTGTTTTTTGTCCTGGTTGAATCATACGGGGATTCTCCTCAGTGACTGAGGGGCAGATGTTATTCTCCATCACGTCTTTCCTAAATCCTGCCTTCCTGGAGCATGATTAAGGCAGTAGATGGTTTGACTTTATACTCTTCATAAAAGGGAGCAGTAAGAGGTTACATTATTAGTAGTATAATATATACATTTCTACATCTGTATATTTTAGTGAGAATTTTGGTTTCCTTTAAAAGACAGGAATATTGTAAGAACATGTTTTCATTTTAGGCCCAGATGTGGGATGTGGGGCTGCTTCAGATTGTCCACAGCAACTGACTATGATTTGCCTTGTGCTCTTGCAGGGGCGTGATTTTTGCCAGCTGCAGATACTTTCTGATTGTGTGATATTTGGAATGGTGGAGACTTTTCAGAGAGTATATAAATGCTAGAGCTCTGAGGGTTTGTTGTTTGTTTGTTTGCTGTCAGTCTCAGCTTGTTTCGTAGTTGCATGCAAAGAAGAGACAACAAGAAGTTAATTACCCTGAAGGCAACTCCCCTAATCAGCAGGAAGCCGTCTGACAATAGCAGCCCCTTCCCCCTCTATCTTTTTTTTTTTTCTCTTCTATCAAGTGTTAGGGAGTTGAATGAGTAGAATAAAAGAAAACTCATGAAGTAGAGAAAAGTCTGCCTACAATGTAGAATTCTAATTCAGGCTTTTCTTTGTTCCTGGGAGTTTGAAACAGCATACTTGGGACAGTAGGATGTGTGTGGAAGGAGTGAAAGGAAACAGGGACTTTTCTCTGAAGTCTTGGTAGCTGAGGACAACAAAGCCACTTGAAAAGTCTGAGTCAGTATTAGGAAAATATTCTCTTCCTCTTAACTGAGTTGAGCCTGTGCACTGAGGGTGATTGAGCCTTTGGAGGTGTTTGAGCATGTGTGTGGTCTAACCAGTTATCCAGCTGGAATAATCTAGATATCAAATGGCATGCTTGAAATTCATAGGAGGCAGAGGGCACAGCTGAAACCACACCCTCCCAGACCTCCTTCCACATTACAACAAAGCCTCTTTCCCCTGGAAAAGTTCACCAGCCTGATACTAATAGCCATTACAATTGATCACTGCTTAATTATTTCTCCCAAGGCTTCATTTAATTAGGAGCAAATTATTGGCAGGGGGAAAAAAGAATGCACTCAGGGTTGTGTCTCCTATGAGCAGGTTCCCTGGAAGCTGGGTAGATGTTTGCATGGGATGTTTAGAAGCCACTAGGGAGATGACTGCACTCTCTGTGAGACCCCTTGGCAACCATTTTGACTTTGTAGGCGTTTTGACTTGATTCTGGGAAAGTTTTGTCTTGTACATCATTGGGAACTTTGTTACCCAAATAATCAAACAAAAAGGTCCAAAACAGACTATGGTATTCTCCAGGAGTATGGTCCACTAGCTGACTTCTTTGTCCTCAGACTTGACGGGGAGGCCACACTGTTCATTTCAGAATATTGCTCAGAACAAAGTCTGGCCTCTTTGTGGAGACCGCTGTAGGAGCAGCTATGACTTTGTGCCAGCTGGAGAAGAAATCCAAAAGCAAATGTGGCAGTTTGCACTGATCTTCTCTTTCTGGGGGTTCAAACCTTACTCATCGGTGTAGTTGTTTATTAAAACTAAGAGGAAAGGGAAGAGAATTCTATATTTTATCCTTTGAATAGACATGACACCAAATTCTTTGAGTAGACTCACAGGGAGAGAAAGATGAGAAAGCCTGAGGGGGCAAACAGTCCTCTGGGGATCCCAGAGGTAATGATGGGAGACCTTCAAAGAGTGAGTGAGATCTATTCTCATAGGGGCACTAAGAACACAGGGTGACTAAGTGGATGTCTAGCTCCTTTTCTGGAGACCAACTAGGTAAAGTATGGACAGATTCCAGAAGCCAGATGACCAAAGCCTAGTCCTAGGCCTTAGGGCCTCTATACAAGGAGCTCCAAGACCCAGGGAATGCATTAGTTGTCAGAATGGGAAAGAGGATTTGACACTTACATTTACTTTGGGTAATATCATTATTCTAACTTGATTCAACCCTGGAAATGAAGCTTCTGAACAAATGGAAATATCTGTTCCTTCTCACAGTAAAGGGCAGAATCCAAATGGTAACCTTCAGGATGGGGCCCATCTTCTCTCCCACTTGTGGTTATAGGACTGTTTGGCTTGATTGGTTTTTGTCCAAGATACATTTTCTTATGAATAGCAGACTTTTTTTTTTTTTAAATTTAGGGATCATGTGAGGATTGTATAATAATTGCAATTATTGAAAATCACAGGTGATTTTCCAGATAGATATCAAATGCAGTTTCTCTTTAGGCCTCTTTTTGATCTAATCTCACACAGTTTCTTGCACAATGTATATTCCAGTAAGTTCTGTTGAGGCTTGTTGAGTGAAGTTCCCAGGAGAAAGCTGTGCCTGTACTAGCCATTCTTCAAATCTGGTTGATGGATTAGAAGGCCAGTGGTTTCGGGAATTAAAAAATATTACAGATCTAGGGACAAATTATCTTGAGTTATCCTAGCCCCCTAGACAGCCATTTATTACCTACATCTGTGCCTGATGCGGCATCCTTGTGATTATTAGGTAAATTCCTTTGGAATGTTATGAGTGAACACCAACCCAGAGGATAATAACGCATCAGGTAGTGTCTGAGGCCTATAGCAAAGCTTTCCCTCCCTTGCTATAGCATGCCTATATTTGATGTCTTCACCGTCGTATTTTAAAATGTCTTGATCTATGGCATTCTTTGTTCTGTTACCATAAAAGCTTAACTGTTAAGTTGTTGGAACATAGTATTTGGAGGAAAACTAAATTTGAGTCCTTGGACCATGATCACACTTATTTGGTTCCGGAATAAACTACCTTTTCCTCTCTTTGCGATGAAAGCTGTATTTTTTGTGTTGTTACCAACATGTTGGCAGTATCTTCCAGGAAAAGAACCTCTTCTCCCTTGGTGGGTCTGAAATGCCATTCAGATTTCAGCCTCAACTGCCTTTGAGTTACTGATTCTGATTTTCTCTTTGTTGAGAATGTTTCAGGTGTGTTATGCATATGTTTCTCTTTGGCCTGGGTCAGTAGATAAAAACCGAGGCTACTCACAAGCCAGGGACAAGTGTATTAGCAGCTACATAAATAATAGCTAAACCACCCGAGGGATATTTAGTAGCTTTTTCTTTCAGTACTGCAAACTATAGGCTTCTTATTGAATAGGTTAGCAGTTCTGTCATTATTGCTACTATTGCAGTGCCAGGGATTGGACTCAGGACCTTATGTGTGCTAGGCGACTGCTCTACCATTAAGCTATGTCACCAGCCTCTGTTATTAATGTTAATGAGCCTTCCAAATTGCTTTAATTTTTAAAGACATTTTAAAATTAACCACTTCCAAAACACGAGGAACGTTGTGATTGTATTCAATGAATGAAATGAGGCAATTTTCTCAAACTGCATAGAAATTACAGCTTCCTTCTCACATGTATAGAACATAGGGTAAAAGACGACACTGAGAATTAACCAATTAGCAAGATGGCATAGGCTGGCACCGTGAGTAGAAGACAGAGGGAAAGGCCTGGAACTCTGCAGGTCTCTCTCAGTGTGATCAGAGGCAATGATTTATAATGATTTATAGTGCCATGAATATGCTTTGGCCTATAATTCTAATTACTGGAAATGGACCAGCCATTTTGAAGAATCTTTCACTGTTACATGAATATCACATTTAATTACGTTAAAAGCCCACTATTGCTCATGGAAGACATAGTCAGGAATGAGTTCATTCTGAGTCAAACTGCCTCTCATCTCCTAGCCATTTACTGAATTCATCCCACATGCAATTCATTGGAGCTGGACCTCCCTCTGCCCAGGGAATACCAGACTATCCAAAGAGTCAAAGATAGCTCTGAAGGTGTATTACAGAACGTCAATACAGCCACCTACAGAGTAAAGCACAGGGTTCTGCTTGGCTCTACATGTGCCTGACAGCTTGGAGTGGTGTGGTGCTCTCCTTGGTTCTTGGCGTTATGGGTCTTAAGAGCCTGATTGTCTGTATTGGTTTCTTGCTTCATTTCCTCTTATGCAATTCGTTTTCTGTAGCTGTGCCATTTGCTTTCCTTTTGGAGTGTTAGGGCACAACTTAGGAGTCTTCTGGATGGAGAAGTGAGGAACTGCCTTCATTCTGGGAGGAATGGGAGATACTTCTTAGATCCAAACCAGAGCTACGGCTCTGCCTGCGGTAGCTCTCCTATGGCTGGATTCCTGGCTGGGTGTTCAGAGTCCACGTGCTGAAGTGGCTAGTTATGTTTTCTAAGATACTAGTTCAGGTAAAAGATTCCGTTAAACAGCTGTTGTCTAAGTTAAGTTGGAAACTATGATGAGTAAGGAAAGAAGATATAAATCGTAGAATTCAGGGATTCTTGAATCCCTTCCTTCTTCCTTTCCCTTCCCTTCCCTTCCCTTCCCTTCCCTTCCCTTCCCTTCCCTTCCCTTCCCTTCCCCTCCCCTCCCCCTCCCAGCTCCTCCCCTCCCCTCCCTTCCCCTTCCTTTTCCTTTCCTTCCTCCCTCCTTGCCTCCCCTTCCTCCCTTCCTCCTCTCTTCCTCCCTTCCTTCCTTTATTTCTGTGTGCCATATATATTTTTAAGAAAAACCAACTGTCTGTCTGTCCATGGAGCCCCAAAGAATCCTGTTCCCACGCCAGCACTGAAATCGCAGTCATAGGCCAGTTTTTTACATGGATTCTGGGGATCTGAATTCCAGTACTCATGTTTTCCAGGCAAGCACTTACTAATGGAGCCATCGTCGCCGGTGTGATTCATCTCTTCCATCTCTTTCTGCGAACCCTGTTTACAGGATGAGCCTGCTAAACTATGAGGAAACCATTTTAAGGAGACAACATTGCCAGCTTTAAAGATGCTACTGTTTCATTATCTCCTTATGCTGATTCCTTCGTTTGCCTTCAGTGTCCAGTCCTAGCTTCAGCAGGGACTCGTTTCCTCTAGGAAAAGGCCATATCTAAATGTCCCCTGTTGGGAACAAAATAAAAGGGGGGCCATAGGGGCCCTGGGTAAAAGTGGGGAGGAAAAGGGGCTTAACGTCGGGCCAGAGTTCCTGTGCTCTGGGCAGGCAGACACAGGCAGAGCTGCTGGACACTTTTCCACTCGGCCAGGGTGAGCATGCCTGACCCACACAGCGGGGGTGGGGGTGGGGTGGGGTGGGGAGTGGAAAAGGAGCAGCCCCCAGCCAGGGACCCTGGAGCTACCTTGCTAAAGCCCCAGGGTTGTAGGAGAGAGGGAATAGGGGAAGAAGTTCCCAACACTAACCAGAGTGTGCAGCAGGTCTTGAAGGAGCAGAGACTCTCTATGGTTTAAGAGCTTTATTATAGAAATGCAGGGGGGAAAGAGAGAAGGTGTGTGTGTGGGGGGGGGGAAGGCTAGAGAGAAAGAAAGAGAAAGAGAGAGGAGAGAGGAGAGGAGAGAAGACAAAGAGAAAGGGAAGAGGAGAGAGAAGTGAGAGAAGTGAGAGGTGAGAGGACAAAGGAGTGAGAGTAAGAGAGAGGTGGGGGCTGAACAGACCCTTTTATCGTCTTCACTGTTGCTAGGTAACTAGGGAGGAGTTTAGCCTGAAGGTCAGAAGCTTGCTTAAGTGACTACTGACCATGCTTCTCTTGTGGGGGCTGAGGGAGGTGGTACCTTAGGCAGGGGCCTGAGTTCCAGGAACATGAGGGAATCCCTGCTGTGTCATGTAAGTGAATTATGACCATAGGGGTTCAGACCTCAGCTTGACTGGATACCAGCCTGCAATTCCCCACAGTCCCTGTATGAAGGCCTTGCCCCATGGGGTAGAAGGGGACTGGAAGCTTAAAGCACAGGCTCATGAACACTTCTAGATGCTCAAGACTGCTTCTGGATACAGGTTTCCTAAGCACCCCAGCTGCTCCTTGGACCCTATCCTCTGCCATCAGGATTCAAGGGAAGGGAGTGGTCATTTGACCTCCCAGATTCTCCTGATGGCTTCAGAGGCAGAAGCCTGGTGCTGTGGGTGAAGGGACTCTCCCACCCCCCTCTAAGTGCCCCGCTTCCCTGAGCTTGCTCTGATGGTCTGCTACCTTTCTGTGCTGGAGTGCTGTTATACCTGCTCCTATCTTGTGTATTGTATAACCTCTGAGGATTTCCCAAGTGTCCTTCATAAGCCACCCAGCTTCGGAATTACATTCCTTTCTGGAATTGCCCATTCTATTCAGCAATACATTTAAGAGTAGTAGCCCAGGGTAGGGCTCTGGAAGAACAGCAAGCATGAATTTGTCGAGGAAATGTATGCCTTCACTTCATGCTCCTGTGCAAGAAGAACACCTCTTAAAATGGCACCATCTTGAAATCGCAGTATCTTTACCATATAGAAACACAATGATTGTGGAGAGAATATTTTTCTCATATTACACTAATTGTTAGAGTGGCAATAGGATGACCATGGGTCGCTGCCAGATTAGCTATGATAGATAGGTAAGCTTCTGTATGGTTCTCTCTTGATGCCATTATATGAAATTCACCATATAATTCATGAGGCTTTAGAATGGACCAGATGCAATATGTCGGATGAGTGAAACTAGAATTGGGAGTAAGTAGGAAAATCAAGAGTGATGCATATCTTTTAATCTATTATAAAACATATATGTCATATTTGTCTAATGATTTAGGTACACTGCATAATTTATAGTGACAGTTCATTTAAAAAAGAACCAGGATATCTTTTCTGAAAGCCATAAAGCTAATTAGAGAGTGACTTTCATCCCTTGATTGAATTGTGGCAAGAGAGCTAGAAGATTAATAAAAATATTAAGCACGATAAATGCAATTTCAATGACTGGATTACAACAAGGAAAAATATCAGCAATCATAAAATAAAATGAAATTTACATTTTTAAACAGTCTGCAGAATTTTGTTAAACATCAAGTTACATAATTTTATTTTTTCTGATACAACATTGAAATTGGTTTACTGTATAAACCACATTTAGTGTGTATTGTTTGTCTTCACCAATTAGAATTAAAACCCCTTGAAACAAAGGTAACATCTGTTTTTACAGCCTTGGCAACTTGGATCCTGCATCTAAGATAGCTTTCTAAGTGTCTGTTAATGAGAATATTAATTTGTTATTGATTTATGTAGCTTTCTGATAAAATGGTCTATGTCGGGATATTTAGCATATGAAAGAAAGCCAATGACTTCACTTTGAATACTCATTTGAAAAAGGAGACTATGATTATTTGGTTATTAGCAATCGAGTGTTTGGGGAAAGATTTCTGAGGCAGGAATAGGTTCTATAGTTAGTAAATAGTAAAAAGAAACGTGGAAGATACCTTAAGCTGACCACAACATTTATCATACCATTTACACATATGTTCCAAATACTAGTTTGTGGGCCTGGGTACCAGAAGTTTTCCACAGAGATCTCTGGCCAGGCCTGGTGTACGGGTTCTGACGAATGCAAACAAATGCAAAATGCAGGCAAGGAGGGGAAGTCACTTCCCCACTTTCGCTGCTCCACCTCCATCTCTGCTGTGCCATAATTCTGTTCTCATCCTGCACTGAATCAGGTCGGACTGGGTCACCTAGAAGCCAACTAGCCTGTGAGGATTGCAGCAGGGCCTCCAGTGGCTCTTCGGGAGAGCAGATCTCTTCCCAAGTGTTACAGCTCTTAGGACAAAGACTACGGAGTAGTTGCCCCACACCTTTATTCCCTTGGATAGGATTTATATACAGTCTTGGGGATGATTCAGGGTTTGACAGCAGGTACTTCTCATTGGCTTGGACTGAGAGTTTGGGGAAACATTATTTGCATGTGGGCGGACTTGGTGCAGATACTACCTGATTGATGCCTTATACCTCTCTCTGCAGGGGGGCTGTGGGAGGCTGCAGCTATATGACAGGAACCAGGTACCCAGAGGTGTGGCTAAACTCCTGCAGTCTCATGCAGGTAGAAATCTCCGCCCACCAGAGCTCCAGGGTTCAAGGCCAATGCTTGACTGGAGACCAAGCTGTCTGTGCTCATCTCACTGCCCCACACAAGTTCCTGTCTATTGTTTTTGTTCTGAGACAATGTCTTGTAGCACAGGCTGGTTACAATGTCTTGCTAGCACAAGCTGGTCATGAACTTCATTCTTTTATTTTGTTTGTTTGTTTTTCGAGACAGGGTTTCTCTGTATAGCCCTGGCTGTCCTGCAACTCACTCTGTAGACCAGGCTGAACTTGAACTCAGAAATCTGCCTGCCTCTGCTTCCTGAGTGCTGGGATTAAAGGCATGCCCCACCATGAACTCCATTCTTTTTTTCTCAGCTCCGAAGAACGTTAGAGGTGTATATTACCACACCCTGCTTAATATTCTAATTTTTATGCACAAAACGCCCTTAAGGGCAGGAGTGAAAGGACTGTCTGGTCAGGGAAGTGTGCATGTCTGGTTTAATTTTAATTTTGATTTTGATTTTTTTAAATTTTGAGACAATTTTAATTTTTTTTTTAATTTTAATTTTCCAACTCCCTAAGTAGACAAAGGTCAACTTGAACTTCTGATCCTCCTGCCTTGACCTCCTGAGTACTGGGATTATAAGCAGGTGCCACCCTGTCTTTTTTGGGGGGGTGGGCGGGTAGGGATGATGGTTGAACTCAGCCTCTGTGCTAGCATTCTATGAGCTGAGCGTCATCACCGGCCCCACCCAGCTGTTTGCTGCTTTGAAGGTGTCTATCAAATTCCCAGGAGAATGGAAGCTGAGAAGTCACACCATAGTATTCCCCCCCTTCCATAGAATTTACTCCTTTGTAAATAATAACAAGTTTTTATCCTTGTAAAGGTATCCCTCTTAGGGGAGTAAGCATCGTAAGATATATCTTGTGTAGAGAAAGCTTGGTGCTAAAGTAAGGGAGTCTACTATCCCTTAGCCAGTTCCCTGTGATATGAAAGGAAAGATCTGTTGTAATTGAATTTAATTGTTTCAGAGTTGTCCTAGATCTTCTTGCCATGTTGAGCTTGCTGGTCAAGATTTTGGTGGACTGGAACTGTAGCTCAGTGGTCAAGTGCTTGCCTATCATGGACAAAGGCCCCCAATTCCTTCAGGGTGGAAGAAAACAATGCCAAAGCCTTGCTTCTGGAACTCTATTGGTTATTATCCTTAGATCATAATGTGCACATGGTGTGCTACACTGTGGCAGTAACGTTCACACATCATTTATATTTAAAATCCAGTTTCATTTTACTCCAGGTCTTAGGAAGAATCTGCTCAACCATCCTAGGGTTTTCAAAAGAGAGATTATATTAGGTATACCCCACTGGTTCACTGTATCGCCATTACAAGCAAAATCATGCAAAACCTGAGGGTCAGTTTAAAGTTGATTATGTGTCTTGAGTTTATCATTAATAGTATTTTGGAGAGCTGGAGAGATGCCATAGTCTATAAAGTGCCTGACCTGAAAGTATGAGGATCCGAGAACAGACTTCCTGTACTTGGGTAAAATCTGGGCCTAGCAGCACACAAGTCTAGCACTGGGTTGGAGAAGGATATCTATAAACCTAAAACTGGGGTATTTGTGGAGATAGGTGGTCATTTAGCTTAGCTGAATCAATGAAAACTCATTCAAGAAGGCAGTTATCATCATTTTGGTTTCTATATGCACTCACACATGCATGTGCATCTTGCACACATGCACAGATGGGTACACACACACAGTTTTGTACAAAAGTGCAGTGTTTTTACTATGTTTTTACTCTATAGTTACAGCTGCATAGTACTTTCCCAAGCCTTTCTTTTGATAACATCTTTACTAGTTTAAGTACCAGGACCTCCTTGTTAATGCTGGAAAAGAATCCAGATGCCAAGGCTCGTGAGAAACTCATTGTAAAAAAAACCTTGATTCTTTAGATGCCAAGAAAGCAGAATTGAATTCAATAATGAGTATAAAGGCTGAACTCAGCAAAAGGATGCATTCGTGCTCATTCTGCAGAGGTCATAATCTCAAATTGGTTATTTGGAGGTCATATGGACACTTTGGACTTGCCATACTACTGAATGCAGACTGAATAATGAACAGCTTAGATTTTGTGGACATCGTGGATCTTTGTACTTCTGTCATACAATCAGGGTTATTGAGCTGGACAATTTTTCTTTTATTGCTTGCTCCATGGAAAGGGTAATATGGCTGGCCAGGCAATAGTTTGGTTTCGGAAGCCCAGCCTGCTAACAGCATGGATAAAGCACACACTGCCATTAAGTATCTGAATAGATTTTATAGTGCTATGAAAGATGATCTGTCTCTTTCAGAGCACACATTTCACAATGAACATAGTGGGCAGGATTTTTCTGCCTGGCACCCCAATCATCTCATGAAAGTGGAGATGCTAATTAAATAAGTGAAGCAAATTAGCATGGAGAAGGGACACCTTGTTGTTGTTGTTTCTTCATTTAATTTCCAGAATCAGCAAAGTCTTCACACTGAAGAAGGAAAGTTCTAAGTTCAAGGATCATTCTGGAACATATTTTTGGGTTGGCATTCAGAACTGACAGATCAGCTCTGTCACACAAAGGGTACAGTGCCAGGTGATGTACTCTTTGACCAAGAAGGATAAAAGGGACTAAAGAAATGGGGTCACCTACCCATCTCAAAAATATTAACCCAGAATTGTTCCTGTCTAAAGGAAATGCAGGGACAAAGAGTGGAGCAGAGACTGAAAGAAAGGCCATCCAGAGACTTCCCCATCTGGAAGTCCATCCCATATACAGTCACCAAACCCAAACACTATTGCTCATGCTAAGAAGTGCTTGCTGACAAGAGCCTCATATGGATGTCTTCTGAGAGGCTCTGCCAGATCCTGACCAGTACAAATGCGGATGCACACAGCCAAACATCAGATTGAGCATGGGGAGCCCAATGGAAGAGTTAGTGGAAGGGCTGAAGGAGCTGAAGGAGTTTGCAACAGCATAGGAAGAATAACAATATCAACCAACCAGACCCCGCCCCTCCCAGAGCTCCCAGAGACTAAATCACCAATGAAAGAGTACACATGGAGGAACACATGGCTCCAGCTGCATATGTAGCAGAAGATTGTCTTAAATGACATCAATGGGAAGGGAGCCCCTTGGTCCTGTGGAGACTCAATGCCCTAGCATAGGAAAATGCTAGAGTGATGAGGTGGGAGTGGGTGGGTGGGAGGGGGAGCTCCTTCATGTGTCTCTCATGGCCATGGGTCCCTCCATGTGTACTCTTTTGTTGGTGGTTTAGTCCCTGGGAGCTCTGGGAGGGGCAGGGTCTGGTTGGTTGATATTGTTGTTTTTCCTATGGGGCTGCAAACCCCTTCAGCTCCTCCATTTCTTCCTCTAACTCCTCATAGAAGCAGGGGGAAGGCGGATGGAATAGTGGGTTTGAGGTGGGGAATTTGGGAAGTGGAATAACATTTGAAAAGTAAATAAATAAAATAACTAATTAAAAAAAAGAAAAAAAGAAAAGAAGGGCCAATAGGACAGCCCAAAGTGCAGCAATGCTAGCAACAAGTGCTTGATTTATAGAGGTGCTGTTACAGCAGTAATTCCCTGTGAGCATCCCTTTGGCCAAGAATTCAGATGGGAGCTCAGACCCCATTGCCTAAGTTCTCATCAATCTTTACCATCAGTCACACCTAATTTTAAATTGGCAAAAGATTTGCCCAGAATCTTTGACTTTATTCTACTTCCTCATAAGATAGTTTTTTTTCCTTCAAGCTGCTCTTCTAATTTATGTGTGAGTACCTACCTATGTCAGATTTCAGTGCATTTACAAAGACAAACATTTGGAGCATTTGCGTTCAGTGCATTTGGAGACAAAGGCAGCGGATCCTGTCAGTTGGTTGGAGTTGTAACAGAGCACCAAAATCAGAGTATGATGTAATCCTAACCGTGCTGCTGCAATCTCGATTCCAAGTAAGATCAGATTACAAGATTGGGAATTAGGATTTTTTTTTTTTAATATAGGAACTGTAGGGGACACAGTTCACCTTCTGAAAGTGTGGTTTCCTTGAAGAAAAATTAGCTTCCTGTAAGAGACCCAGCAATTACTTTGAGAGTAAATACTCATTTGCTATGACTGCCAAGTAGAATTTGCCATTTTAACTTTGAACAATATGTTGAATGCACCTTGAAGTATTACAAAAAGTGTAAGTGCATGTTGGCCTTCCTAAGAAGTACACACACACACACACACACACACACACACACTTTTCTAGAATAAAAAACAAAGTCTTAAAAAACATAAAACAACACTTTAAGACTATGCAATAGTCTGCCACTCTCACAAAAGAAGACAGATTATATTAAGTGTGTCAGTTGTAAAAATCATTATATAAACTGCTTCTGTTTTCCACCATTCCTTAGAATTATTTCAACCTTGTATCTTCATCTAGTAAGCAGCAGGACACCCTGTGGATGGAATCAAATAATGCCTGTATACAGTGACTTGTATTTTTGAAGTTAATTGAAGGGAAATGTTTAGTTGGCATTGTTCATAAAATTTCAGGCTTATAGTATGACTCAATCATACTGGATGCATAGTTTTTTTTTTTCTAAAACTTGGAATTTTTTTAAAATCAGATTTCCCAAATTCCCACTAATCTTTTCTGCAAGGCTGCCACCTGCTGGTAAAGATTTGTTACTTTACATAGAAAACAATTGCATAGTTTACTCAGTAAACATGGGGATACATTATAATTTTAAAACATATACCTAGGCTTTGGGGTTTCCTAGGTTGCCGTAAATGACCGAAACATAGAAGTCCCCAAAGCCATCATTCCTAGAAGGTTTTTTTTTTTTTCTTACTACTTTTATTAGATATTTTCTTCATTTACATTTCAAGTGTTATCCAGCTAGTTCCCTATATCCTCCCCCCTCCCGGTCCTAGAAGGTTTTACGTGTCTCCTTTCTTGTTGGCTGTTAATAGCAAGCCATGAATACATGTGTCTGAGTCTTTTGAAGACAGGCCAATTGTGGCTCAGGTTCATTCCTTTTGACTGTGAAATGACTATATGACTATGGGTGAGGGGTCTCTAAGCATTGTTAAACTGTATGCATCTCTGAAGTCCTTTTGTAACTACAGTTTTTCTAACGTACTGGGAATGCAGCTCTGTGCTCTGCCAGGACTGCCACCCTACTCCCCTGACTGACAGCAGCAGCCCCAGGACTGTCCCTCACTAAGGACTTCCTCAGATCTTCATAAAGGGACACAATTTTGCATTGTGATGACAGGGACTGCTTACATGTGAGCTTGCAAGTCGGCTTTATAGCAATCTCCTATTTCCTTGTCTGTAGCAGGGCTAACAATTCTGTTGTAATAGGGCTAACAATTTCTAGTTGTCTTGAGGTTTAAATTAGATTTCAATATTTACATGAGTACTGTTAACTTTGTTATTGGTATCTCAGGGCCAGATATGGTACCACTACACAATTCTATCACCAGTAATTAAAAGATTGATCAAGATGTGACAATGGCCTTCTCTTTTATCTACAGTGATAAATCCATGTTTTATACATAATTACTCCCCTCCCTGACTTGAAAGTCAGGTAGACAGAATTTGAAGTTCTTTGAACCTGTACATCACTGGTAGACAGAATTTGAAGTTCCTTGAACCTGTACATCACTAGGATCATGATAGGTGCCTGGAGAGATGCCTCCCAGAGTCATCGGTATGTTTAGAGCTCCTTTAGGTTTGTTAGTGTGTTCCCTAGTCTGTTTATTAAACCTAACTATGTATTTGTTAGAAAGAAAGGTGAATGATGAAGACAGTTGCATGAGCAAGAGCAAAAGAGGCAATTAGTCAGTGACATGATTTACTCTACTTAGCTTCTGTGAGAGGCGCCAGAATCCATGATCAGGAAAAGAGGCCCCCCACCTGGAAAGACAATACTATTCTATGGTAATCCCCGCAATGAGGTAACATTTTAGGTACTATATCATATCATGACTGGACTTTAACAGATTTTTGTTTTCCACTCTTGCTCATCTCAGCTTCAAGGGCCTGAGGTTTCCCTTATTTGCCTGCATCCCTAGAGACTTGAGTAATACAGCTGCTGGCTGGGTCTCCTGGCTACACAGAACAAACAGTGCCCATGTGAATTGAATTAGGTGTTGAGGATGAATGTTCATCTTTCTAAACGCAGTGTTGATCAAATCCTTGCTTCCTGGAAAGCATCCCATAAACACTTGTTTCTGTCATTGGCAAAGATTCCCAAGTTGTCAGGGTGACATTTAACTTCAGCATGATCGGTGTTTGGGTTTGGAGGCATTAGACAGGGCACACACAATTCGGTACTCGTGGGGACACAAAGAAGTCAGGACACTGCCTGGAGTGGAAGCTGGCACTCCGGGACTCCAATCTGCACGGCATGCTTCTGAGAGCTACATCCTTGGAACTCCAGCATCAACCTCAGGTCAGGGCAGGTAGGGGATGAAGTACTTAGGAAGGAATGCTTATAATAACCTTGGGTTTGTGTTTGTCATAAAAGGATTGTGAGTTCAATTCAATTAATATGTAAAAAGATATGGAGACTAAAAGGTGTTGGTACCCGTGACTCAGAGATACAGCTTGGTTCGTGGACACCATCAGACGTTTTTCTTTGAATATTACGGTGAACAGTTCTTTTCCTTCTGTTCTATGCTAAACTCACTATAGTCAGCTTTTCTTTCTGTTTTTTTTAAGTGCTTTTGAGAGACCACACTTTTGGGGTTCAGACTCTATCTTAGAAAACCTGACCTCAGTTTAAACTCAAGTAAACTAACAAGCCAGTACGTGGCTTCAGTTTTCAACTTATCCCCCAACAAAACCTGAGCCTAGATTCAGTTTCCATGCTGTTCTCCCCCAGCAAATCCAGCATCTAGCACCAGTTTCCAGGTTACTCTCCAGCAAATCTGCACCTCCAAGTTACAAGGCCACCCTTGCCTAACAGCCACCCGTAAGGAGGGAAGCAGAAGTTAAGTTATGGTTTGGCTCCCAGCACCATCCAATTATGCTAAAGGCCACAGTAGCCCCCAATTAGATGCTTGCTAGGCTAGAAACACTCACCTCATGCTTGTCATTTCCTATAGAACCTTGTCCAATGAGTGTTTGGGGCTTTTTTTTCCCACCAGAACAGTCCTGTGGGTCGGAGGTGAGATAAGCCCAAGCTTGAGCTTATGAATAAAGACCCTGGTGTGATTGCACTGGAATGGCTCCTGATTGGTACTTCAGGGTTCACAAATACTTCCTTAGTACTACTTTTTGGTGTGTTGGTGGAAAAATTCCCCATGACCTTCAGGACTACCAAGCTAGAGTGTCTTGATGTTGGCAAATTCAGTCTAGGCCTGTCTATATGTGTGTTTGTAGTGCTATGATAAATTTCCTGTTTCCTGTCTGCCTGTACGCTAAATCTGTCCACGTTAAGAGCTTCTTTTTTCTCTCTCTCTTCCTTGGGATCAGGTATAGGAGGAGACGGGGATGATGTACAGAGGGTCTCAGGAACTTGAACAGAGGAGGTGTGTAGCAATGGGGGAATAAGGAATTGGGGGTAGCCACCAGCAAGTCCCAGATGCCAGGAAAGCAAGAGGCTCCCAGGACCCAACAGGTATGAGATTAGCTGAAATGCCCAACAAAGGGGAGAAACTACCTCTAGAGACCATATCCAGAGGCTAGACAAGGCTCCTGGTTGGGGGATGGGACCACCCACTCATCTCCAAAATTTTAATCCAGAATGGCTCCTGTCTAAAGGAAATACAGGGACAAAGTGTAGAGCACAGACTGAAGGAAAGGCCACCCAGAGATTGCTCTACCTGGGGAGCCATCCCATAGACAAACACCAAACCCAGACATTATTGTGGATGCCAAAACATGCTTGCTGAAAGGAGCCTGTTATAGCAGTCTCCTGAGAGGCTCTGCCAGAGCCTGACAAGTACAAAGGTGTATTCTCACAGTCAACCATTGGACTGAGCACAGGGACCCCAATGGATGAGTTAGGGGAAGGACTGAAAGAGCTGAAGATGTTTGCAACCTCATAGGAAGAACAACAATATCAACCATCCAGACCCACCAGAGCTCCCAGGGACTAAACCACCAACCAAAGAGTACACATGGAGGGAATATGTAGCAAAGGATGGCATTGTCTGGCATCAGTAGGAGGAGAGACCCTTGATCCTGTGAAGGCTCGATTCCCTAATGTAGGGGAATGCCAGGGTGTGAGGTGGAGGGGTCTAAGGGGGAGCACCCTCATAGAAGCAGGGGGGCGGGGAGAGGATGGGACAGGGAAACCAGAAAAAGGGATAACATTTGAAATTAAATAAAGAAAATATCCAATAAAAAAGTATTTTTTTTTTTTGTAAAAAAAAGAGCTTCCTGTTTGTCCACATGCTAAATCTGCCCATGTAGTCTGCTCAGTGAAACAGCTTGGTTCCATACAGCGCCTCGTCTATGCTGTTCTTTGTTGGTAAACTCTGAGTGGTGCCACATCTGCAATCTGTTTAGAAAAAAAAAAGACCTAGAATCTGTATCCAGGGCTCAGATTTGGTTAAGATAAATGTATCAGGGTATCATGGCCAGGAGAGCGAAGGAGATGTTCTGAATCCTGATCTGGGGTGGGTGTGGGTTTAGAGAGACAAGGGCACCGCACCAATCTGATTACCTTTGTCTCTTCCTGACAAGGAGAAAGGGGTGAGTTTCTGTTTTGTGTATGAGTGCCATTTTCATCTTTCTCATTTCTGTATGATAGAGAGAAAAGGTCAGACTTGTGTTTTTGTGTGCTACCTGACAGAGAAGAAGGGATGAGTTTCTTTTTGTGTGTGTATGAGTGCCACTTTCCAATTGTTTCTCATTTCTGCCTGATAGAGAGGAAAGGTCAAATTTGTGATTTTGTGTGTTATACTTGAATTTCTTGTTACAAGGCAAACTTTGATGGACTTATTAACATGGGACAGGCACCTTCAACCCTATTAGAATTGCTCCTTAGTAATTTTAAGGATGTTAGAACTAGGAGGGAGAATCTCTCAGTCATTATTAAGAAAGATAAGTTGACCACATTCTACAGGTCAGAATGGCCCACTTTTAACACTGACTGACCCCCAGAAGGATCTTTTGACCTGAGATTGGGCCAAGGGATCAAGAAAGTCATTTTCAAACTAAAACTTGGCCATCTGGACTAAATAACTTTTGTGGTGGTTTGGCGAGACCTCCTAGAGGACCCACCATCTTGGCTTAAGTCTTTTCTTATCAGACAACAGGCAGAAGATCTTGCCTTGGCTACTAAAAAGCCCAAGGATACAAAAGAACAGATGCTAGACCATTCATCTCCTTTCTGCACCATCCTTCTACTCTGACCTCCAATGGAGAACAGAAAAGGATGCTATCTTTCCACCCACACCTTATTCAACCCCTCAGGCAGGAAGGAAGTGACTACAGGCAGCCTGATAGCAGGCAGGGAAGGGGAGACTTGCTGTAGGGACACAAAGTCGATGGGGACTGCCTTCTGAGCCAGAGTCTGTCTTCCTGCCCTTGCGGGTAGCTGGACCAGTTGATCACCAAGGGAACCAACCTTATCACTATTGGCCCTTTGCCACTAGTGACTTTTATTGACATTTGCAAGTGCTTTATACCACAGAAGGGAGGGAGAAAATCTAGGCAGAGGTTCCTAGACCCACAGGGGAGCCCCTCAAACAACCTAGCAGTTATTAATGTTTGCTTCCCCCTAACTCACTCAGATGGGGAATGTAACACTGTTGAAGGTACGAGGGGGCTCTTGGTTTACTGTCAGGCTCTGCTGGAAGGTCTCAAAGTGGCTGAAAGACAGTCAACTAATCTTGCCAAAGCATGACATTAGGCAAGGGGAGAGGTTAGGAGAAGAGTCTGAGGGACTTAGTGTTAGGGATAGTGGCAGAAGAGAAGCAGATCAGAGGACAGAGGCAACAGACTTAAGACCTGGCAAAGATCCAGATGGCAGCCAGAGCTGAACCAGAAGACCACAGGAGATGCTTAAAACAGATGGCTTCTGAAGAAAGAGGTAAGGGGGGGGGAGAAGCTAAGGATGGAGAGTGCTCCCACTTAAGAAAGAACCAATGTGCTTATTGTAAGGAGGAAGGACACTGGGCTAGGGAATTCCCCTCTCAAAGAAGAAGCCTATTGAAACATTAGCCTTAGAAAATAAAGAATAGGGGGCATGGGGTTTAGATGCCCTCCCCAAGCTCAAGGTAACCCTAAAAGTGGAGGGGAAACCCACCAGCTTCCTTGTTGATAATTAATAGAGCTCAACATTCTGTCTTGCTGAAACCTGAAGATAAAGTCCCTTCAACAGTTGATAAATGACCTCCTGGTGACAGCAGAAATTAAACAAAAATGTCCAAAAGAGACGCAGAACCCCTTGGAGGCTCTGAGAAATTTAGATTATCAAGCCTCCATTAAGAAGGCCCTACTCTGCCAACCACAGGTGACCTCCAGGGGATGCACACCCAGATTCTGGGTCCTAGCACCTGCCACTGGCCTATCTGTCAAAGAAATTCAATCCAGTTGCTACAAGTGGCTCCCCTGTTTACACATCATTGCAGCAATGGCCTCCTGGTTATGAATGCTGCCAGAATGACTCATTATCAGTCTCTTCTCTTAAATGCCCCCAGGATAACTTTTAAGCCCCAGCTGCCCTAAGCCCAGCTACCCTGNTGGGTCCTAGCACCTGCCACTGGCCTATCTGTCAAAGAAATTCAATCCAGTTGCTACAAGTGGCTCCCCTGTTTACACATCATTGCAGCAATGGCCTCCTGGTTATGAATGCTGCCAGAATGACTCATTATCAGTCTCTTCTCTTAAATGCCCCCAGGATAACTTTTAAGCCCCAGCTGCCCTAAGCCCAGCTACCCTGATGCTTGACCCAGACATCGATGGGCTGTTGTATGACTGCTCAGACGTTTTGGCCCATATCCATGGGTCCAGACAAGATCTTCAAGATACCCCCTTGATGAATGCAGAGGTAACAAGGTTCACCAATGGCAACAGCTTCATTCAGGGTGGACAGAGGTTTGCTGGGGCAGCACTGGTCTCAAATACTGAGTTTATATGGGAGGAGTCACTCCTGGCAGGAATGTCAGCCCAGAAAGGTAAACTGGTAGCTCTGACTAAGGCATTAGAGCTGAGAAAAGACAAGAGACATACATAGCCTGTGCCTTTGCTCATGTCCATGGGGCTGTTTTAGGGAGAGAGGCCATATGACAGCAGATGGAAAGACTCAAAAATAAAGAGGAAATCCTTTCCCTACTAAAGGGTCTATAGGGGCCTAAAAAGCTGGCCATCAACCACTGCTTGGGAAACCAGAAAGGAAAAGACCCAGTCTTAGAAGGCAACAGCAAAGCAGGTTAAACAGTCCAGTGGGTGGCCCTAGAAATTGGACTCCTTATGACCTTGTTTTCCCTGGACCCCAGAGACACTGTGCTTCCTGACACACCTACAGAAGACCTCATCTGGGCCAGAAACCTGCCCACATCTTTCATGTCATAAGGGATGGTGGAAGACAGCAGACTGCAAACAAATTGTACCAGAAAAAATGGGTCTACAAATACTGAAAAGGATCCACCGTTCTTCACACATGGGTGCCCAAAGAATGCAGGGCTTATTACCCCATCAGAATCAGAGATGCCAATTTGAAGATAGCTGAAATTGTTGGGAACTATATGGCCTGTCAGTTGACCAGTGCGGTTGCCAGTGAGAAGAATCCCAGGGGGGCATCAAGACAGAAGTCTATTGGAAAACAGACTGCATGGGGGTAAAATCAGGAACGTTAGGATACAGATATTTACTGGTGTTCATAGATATTTTTTTCAGGATGGACTGAGGCTTTCCCAAGTAGATGGAAACAAAGAAATTCTTGCAAGATATGGTTTTCCTAGGCTTATAGGGTCAGAAAATGGACCTACATTTGTGTCCCAGGTAAGTCGGGGATTAGTTAATATTCTGAGGATTGACTAGAAGCTTCATTGGGCTTACAGACCTCAGAGTTCAAGACAAGAAGAAAGGATGGATAGAACCCTAAAAGAGATCTTAACTAAGTTGACCTTGGAGACTGACGGAGACTGGGTGATTCTTCTCCCCTTCTCACTTTATGGAGTACAGAACTCTTCATACCAGATGGGACCCACCCCTTCTGAAATTATGTTTGGTTTAGGCCCCCCTCCCAGTTATCCCCAACCTACAGGCAGAAGTTATTGCAGAAGCAGATGATTACCAGTTATTGGACTATCTCGAGGGTGTACAATGGGTACACAAACATATTTGGCCTGAACTTCACTCTCTCCCGAGCCCCATGGATTCTAGCCTGGAGATTGGGTCCTAGTCAAGAGACACCACCAGGGGTCACTAGATCCTCACTGGAAGGATCCCTATGCCATCTGGAGCATGCCTACCTTCCTGAATTGCAGCTTACATAGATTTACCATACTCACCCTCGAATTGTAGATCCATTTGCAGTTGAGGAAACAGGACCAGCGACAAAAGAAATGGAAGGCTATCAAGCAGCCTTCTAAGCCTCTCAAGCAGCTCAAGTTACAGTGATCCGGATGATGCTCTTCACTGCATATACTAAAGAACCCGACCACCACAAGACCCCTAATCTTACCTGGACCCTCATCAATATGGTCACAGGAAGGATTGTCAATTTCACTTCCTGGGTTATGCCTCTGGGTACATGGTTCTCCAATTTATATGTCGACCTCTGTGATCTGGTGGGTAAAGAATGGGATCCCCTCACCGCCCCCCCCTCCCAACTTCTATCTAGAGCAACATTGCAAGAGTACCCACCAGCTTATGGTTGCAGCACACATTTGATGCACTGAGAGACTAAATACCAAGCTTCCCAGAGCTATAACGAATGCAACAGATGTGGAGGCCCTGAGGTCTTCTGTGCAGCCTGGGGATGTGAGCCCACTGTTTAGATACACTGGAAGCTCCCCAGTAAGGACCTCATCATCATGAATAGGCTGTGGGAAGGAATGCAATCCTCTTATTATTAGATTTGCAGATGATAGGAGGAAAGGTGAATGGGCTACTGGTAAGACTTGGGGACTGAGATTTTATGCTACTAGTAAGGATGTTGGAGTCAGGTTCACCACCTGACTTTATGTTTAGACACCCCCAATTCCTCTCGGCCCCAACATCCTCTTGGCTAGACTCCTCCCAACTACACTACCTCTGCGGGCATACCAATCCTACCTGACGGCCCATGCCCATCTTCCACTAGTAAGGCTCCAACCCAAGTCACCAGGACAACACAAAGACTGAGTAATGAGAACCCTGACCCCCTCTGGAATATGATGGTCCAGGCTTTTCAGGTCACTAATGCCTCTAGACCTGAGTTGACTGAATCATGCTGGCTGTGTTAGGAGATAAGATCACCATACTTTGAAGAAATAACTTTGACTGGAGACTTACTGAAACCGAGAACCTCAGTGAGTACAGATGGTAACAAGGTGAGGCTAGGCTGACCTTACAGGCCACAGAGGGTCAGGGTACCTATATAGGGACAGTCCCTGGGGTCTATAGCCACCTTTGTAACTGGACCTACAAGATAAATCCAGATAATGATAAATACATTTTGCCTCCCAACAATGAATGAAGGGCATGCATTGTAGGACTCATCCTATGCATCCACGGGGCTATGCTACTTCAGGACCAAGAATTCTGTATACTTGTCCAGTTGTTACCTAGGATTATTTATCACATTGGCAATCAAGTCCTAGATTTCCTAGATGGAACTTCTGACCTAGTCCTCACAAAAGCCAAGTGAACCAATTTTGGCTGTAACTCTGGTGGTTCTTATAGGGTTGGGCGTGGTCAGCACAGGAATGAGGTAGCTTCCTTGGTGTTAAAAAGCAAACATTACAACCATCTAAGAGAGGCCATCGATGCTGATATAGAGAGATTAGTGAAAGGAGTCTTTCTCCTCCAATATTTTCTGGGCTCCCTGGCAGAGGTAGTACTCCAAAATAGGAGGGGGCTGAATCTCCTGTTTATGCAACAGGGGAAGGCTATGTGCAGCCCTCAAAAAAGAATGCTGTTTTTATGTTGACCACTCTGGAGTGGTTAAAGAGTTGCTGGCCAAAGTTAGAGAGGGCCTGGCCAAGAGAAAAAGAGAAAGAAAACAGGCACAAATCTGGTTCAAATCATGGCTCACAGGTTCCCATGGCTGACCATCCTGATATCCACCCTGCTGGGCCCTCTGCTCATTTTCCTTCTGCTCCTTACCTTTTGCCCCTGCATGCTAAACAAATCAGTGTATTTTGTGAAAGAAAGACTTGGGACTATTCAACTTATGGTAATAAAAAGTCACTACCAGTCCCTCCATAACAAAGCCTGTGAGCTTCAGGAAGTCCCATGACAGGGCCTTCTAGTTACCAGAGAAAGGAAGAAATGAGTGGCCAAATTTATGGTGTTCACACTCTATGTTAGAAAACCTGATTTAAGTTTAAATTCAAGTAAACTACTAGGCCAGTACCTGGCTTCAGTTTCCAAGTTACCTCTCAATAAAACCTGAGACTAGATTCAGTTTCCAGGCTATTCTCCCCCAACAAATCCACCCACCACCTAGCACCAGTTTCCAGGTTATTACCCAACAACAAGCCCATCCCTTCCTAACAACCACCAATCAGGAGGGAAGCAGAAGTTAACTTTATGGTTTGGCTCCCAGCACCAGCCAATTATGTTAAAAGCCATAGCAGCCCCTCAATTAGATGCTTTCCAGGCTATCAACACTCACCCCTTGCTTGTAATTTCCTATAAAACCTTATCCTGATGAGTGTGCTTATTGATAAAGACCCTGGTGTGATTGCACTGGATCAGCTCCTGATTGTTCCTTTGAGGTTCTTGAACACTTACTTGGTACTACACTTTGTTTTGAAAATAATTCCCATTGTCTATTGCTGGGCTTTCTCTTTAGTCCAGAAGATCCTTGTGGGACTCCCCAAGAACATCTAGCTTCCCTGTGGAAACCTTTGGGGGGTCCCAAAACTAACCAGCTTGGAACCTTAATCCACTAATCTCACCCTAGTTGGATCCTGATGCCATCCCAGTTGGGTCTGACTTGGATACAGCCTGTAGGGTAGGGTAGGTTGCCTGAGATACAGTCAACAGAGTTGGGTACTCTGACCTCCATTGTATGGTTCTTGGTTCCCCCCACCTTCCAGAGAAGTACTGTTGTCATCAGGATCATCTGACCAACATCAGAGAAATCTGCATGCCTAACAGACAGCATAATAACACAGTCAACAAGGCCCAGGGTAATATGGTATCACCAGAGCCCAGTTATCCTGCTACAACAAACCCTGGATATCCTCATGAAACTGAGGCACAAGGAGAAGATCTTAAATCTTAAAGACAACAGAGGCCTTTAAAAGGAACACAAATCAATCCCTTAAGGTAATACAAAAAAATACATTCAAATAGGTAGAGACAATAAAAGAGGAAGTAAATAAATATAAAGAAATGTAGGAATATACAATCAAACAGATGAAGAATATGAATAATATGTCCGAGACCTGAAAAGGGATATAGAAGCAATAAAGAAAACACAAACTGTGACAATCCTGGAGGTGGAAAACTAGGAAAGAGAACAATAACTACAGGCATAAGTATCACCAACATAATATAGGAGACTGAAGGCAGAATCTCAGAAGTAGAAGATACAATAGAAGAAATTAATATATCAGTCAAAGAAAATGCAAAATCTAAAAGGTTCATGACACAAAACATCCAGAAAATGTGGCACACTATGAAAAGACCAAACCCCAAAATAATAGGAATCGAAGAAGGGTCTCAGCTCAAAGGCCCAGAAAACATCTTCAGCAAAATTATAGAAGAAAATTTCCCTAACCTAAAGAAAGAGATGTCTAAAAAAAAAGGTATAAGAAGCTTACAGAACACCAAACAGATTAGACCAGAAAAGAAAATCCTCCTGCTATTTAATAATCAAAACACAAAATATATAGTTTAAAAGTTTAAAAGTGAAAAGGGCCCAGGGGGCTCTGGGGGTACTGGTTAGTTCATATTGTTGATCCTCCTATGGGGCTGCAAACCCCTTCAGCTCCTTGAGTACTTTCTCTAGCTCCTTCATTGGGGACCCTGTGCTCCATCCAATGGATGACTGTGAGCATCCACTTCTGTATTTGCCAGGCAATGGCAGAGCCTCTCAGGAGACAGGTATATATCAAGCTCCTGTCAGTAAGCTCTTGTTGGCATCTGCAATAGTGTGTGGGTTTGGTGGTTGTTTATGGGATGGATCCCCAGGTGGGGGCAGTCTCTTCTCTGAACTTTGTCTCTGTAACTCCTTCCATGGGTATTTTTTCCCCCTTCTAGAAAACACATAGTGGGACTCATGGCTCTAGCTGCATATGTAGCAGAGGATGGCCAGTCATTCATCAATGGGAGGAGAGGCCCTTGGTCCTGTGAAGGTTCTATGCCCCAATATAGAGGAATGCCAGGGCCAGTAAGTGGGAGTGGGTGGGATGGGGAGTAGGGGGAGGGGGGAGGGTATAGAGGATTTTCAGAGGGAAATCTAGGAAAGGGGATAACATTTGAAATGTAAATAAAGAAAATATCATATATATATATATATATATATATATATATATATATATATATATATATATATGTATATATGTATATGAATATATGTATATATAAAGTGAAAAAGGCCAAGCAACATATAAAGGCAGATCTATCAGAATTATACCTGAATACTCATCTGAGACTCTAAAAGCAAGAAGGTCCTGGGAAGAGGTCTTGTAGACTCCTAAGAGACCACAGATGTCAGCTCAAACTGTAATACCCAGAAAAACTCCCAATCACCATAGATTGAGAAACCAAGATATTCCACGACAAAACCAAATTAAACAATACCTTTCCTCTAACTCAACCCTTCATAGGATACTAGAAGGAAAACTCCAACCCAATGAAGCTAACTACACTCAAGAAAACACAGGGACTAAATAATTTCTATCGGTTTAGAATTTTCAAAATCTACTTACATAAGAGTTCTCAAATTCTTCAACCCACTTCTAACTCACTGTCCAAAGGTAGGAGTGAAAGATGGTAAATAGGACAAGGGGACAGGGAGCTGTTTAGAAGTGAACTACTTCTAAACAATTGGGGAAAATGTCAAACTCTGTTGTCAGAATACCATCAGTCAAGTTCAGTAGTGTCAGGATTAGAACAGTCTAATTTACCAAACAGGAATCAGCACGAGTGGTTCAATCCAGCAGAAACCACCAGGCCTCTGCTGGATCAGCTCAAGTAAGCCAGAAAGCCAGGAAAAGTTCTCAATGAAGTGTAGATCAGTGAAGATGTAAGACCAATGAATCCTTGCATGGCTAGCAATGCTAGTATCCCATCACTGTCTGTTGGCTCCTATTTATAATCTCTCCATCACATGTCCTCTCATGGATCTGTTTCAGCATAACATCACATGTACTTTTATCACATGACTCAACCAGAAATTTTCACTTCAAATTTCACAGCATTAAAACCAATTGAAGAGAAACACACACACACACACACACACACACACACACACACACACACGCACACGCACACGCACACGCACACGCACACGCACATGCACACGCACACGCACACACACCACCACCACCATCAAAATATCAGGATATGACAATAATTGGTCAATAATATCTATCAACATCATTGGACTCAATTCCCTAGTAAAAGATGCAGGCTAACAGAATGGATGTATAAACAGAACCCATCATTCTGCTGTATACAAGAAACACATCTCAGCAAAAAAGATAGTCATTATCTCAGTATAAAAGGCTGTAAAAGGTTTTTCCAAGTAAATGGACCCAAGAAACAAGCTGGAATAGCCATTCTAATATCTAATAAAATAGACTTTTGACTGAAAGCAATCAGAAGAGACAGGGAAGAACACTTCTTACTCATTAAAAGAAAAATCCACCAAGATGACATCTCAATTCTGAATGTCTATGCTTCAAATGCAAGGGCACCCACATTTGTAAAAGAAACATTACTAAAGCTTAAATCACACATCAAACCCCACACATTAATAGTGGGAGACCTCTATGCCCCATAATTGCCAATGGGCAGGTCATTGAGACAGAAACTAAACAGAAATAATGAAACTTACAGAGGTTATGATTCAAATGGATCTAAGAGATATCTATAGAACATTTCACCCAAACACAAAATAATATACTTTATTCTTAGTAATTCTTGGGACCTTCTCCAAAAGTGACCATATAATCTGTCACAAAGCAAGCCTCAAAGGATACAAGAAGACTGAAATAACCCCTCACATCTTATCAGATCACCATAGATTAAAGCTGTGCCAAGGACCAGCCTCAGCATGGCCAGGGTTACTGAGGAAGTGTTTGGCAGCAGGAAAAAGAACAACTCAAAATCAAGTCATGGTACAAGTCATGTAGTCTGCTTGGTATGGTTCCTGAGACAGCATTCTGTAGCTAGCTCTTGGCTCTATAGTCTGCTCAAAATAGCTTTCTGCTCATGACAGCTCTCTCTTGAGACCTCTCTTTCTTGCTAGAAAAGAATTCTAAAAACTCTCTGGATAGCTCACAAATTTTCTGAACAAAGTCAGAAAAGCTGCTATAAAAAATTCTTGGATATTTTTAGAAAAAAAAATACTAAAAGAATTCTGTTCACTCTCCAAGAAGCTTTCTCTGAGTAGGTACAGAAAGAAAAAAAAATCTAAGAGTTGTGTTCATTCTCTAAGCAGTTCTTTCTGGATAGCTGCTAGTTCTTAAAAAAATATTAAAAATCCTGAAAGAGCTTGCAGATGTTATGACAGTATATATAACTCCAAAAATTTTACCAGGGAACTCCTACAGCTGATAAAAACCTCCAGCTCCAGAACAGGACTCCAGTGTTTCAGGCACTAAGGCCAAGAACTAGTAAATTGGACCTCATGAAGCTGAAAACCTTCTGTAAGGCAAAGGACACTGTCATTAGGACAAAATGACAGCCTATGGATTAGGAAAAGATGTTCCCTGATCCCACATATGACAGCAGGCCAATATCCAAAATCTATGAAGAACTCAAGACTTTACACACCAACAATGTAAATAACCCAATTAAAAAACAGAATTCTCCTATTCTTGGTTTCAGCCCACAGTCCTCAATTCTTGTGATTCTGAGCCTGGGAGAGAGCTGAAGCATCATGGTGGTGGGAAAATGTGGAAGAGGATACTCATCTCATGACAGAGGGAAGCATAGGAGCACACAGAGAGGAATGGACTGGGGACTAGGTGCAACATTAGCAGCATCACCCCCTGAATGACTTCCTTTGGGTGTGTGCTACCTTAACAATCTCCCTCCATTTCCAAACATAACACCACAAGCTGAGGGCATACTGCTCATATCAGAGCCCATGGGAGACAGTTAATACTCAAAGTATCAGTTAAACGGAGGTCCAAGGTACATGGTACATCATGAATGCAGTATGACTGGTGTCATTAGAGAGAATACAGACATATGCTTGAGTGGGATTCCCTCTAAAGACTGCTGTACATTCCACAAGACAGAGGACAATCAGAAGTCAGAGGAGAGGTTTGAAATACCCGTCTCTGTTCTTTTCAGAGAAACCATGACCAGGTGACACCCTTGCCTTGACCTTATAGTTTCTAGACCCATATGACTTCTACACTTATTTTACTCAATGCACTCAGTTTGTGGTACTCTCTTACAGAACCAGAAGAGATGTGTATGCCTTTGATGATCCTTTAGCCACACAGGACTCTCCACTGTGCCCCAAGCTGACCATGTGGTGCTCCTCAAGGCTTCACACTTGGAGTTCCCTCTGCAATCAGCTGTTTGTACAGGTAGCTTCTTGTCCTGCTTCTGTGCCACATTCTCATCTCTTCCCAAGGACCACTTATTCTGGGACCTTCTCTGAGCCCTCTAATCAAGAATGGCATGCTGCTCTATCATTTGCTTCCTCTGACTTTGTTATTTTTTCATCACTTATAATGTAAATTGCTTCTTGTCTGTCTTCCTTTGCCACTCTGTTCCAAACTCTACTAACTCCAGAATGTCCATGTGTCGCGTGGTGAAAATAGTGAACACACAGTGGGTCCTTGTTGAGGCAATGAATAAAATGACTAATTTTCATCCCCAAAGCTTAGATTTAGAGTAAATTTGATTTTTCTTTGTTATCTCCTTTTATTAATTAATTAATTAATTAATTAATTAATTAAAAATCTTGATAGGACCTTCTCCTTTCTTCTCTCCTTCTATTCCCTCCCTCTCCTTTTCTCCTATGCCCCTTCTCTATATCCTCAGAGAAGTGGAGTCCTCCCATTGATATCAACCTGCCTTGGCATATCAAGTTGCAGTAGGATTGGACACATCTTCTCCTATTAAGGATAGACAAGGCAGCCCAGTTAAGGGAAATGAATCAAAAGGCAGACAACCAAGTCAGAGACAGCCACTGTTCCTGCAGTTAGAGTTCCCACATGAGGAACAAGCAGTATATCTGTTACATATGTGTAGGAGGACTAGGTCCATCCCATCGTGCTCTCTGGCTGGTGGTTTAGTCTCTGTGAGGCCCTGTGTGCCCAGGTTAGTTAATTCTGCAGGGTTTCTTGTAGTGTTCTTGACCTCTCTGGCTCTTTTAATACTTCCTCCTCCTCTTCTATAGGATTCCCCAAGATCTGCCTAATGTTTGGCCCAGGGTCTTAACATCTATTTTCATCTTCTGCTAAGTAAAGCCACTCAGATAACTGTTCTGTTAGCTTCTTGTTTGCAAGTATAGCAGAATACTATTAATAGTGACAAGGGTGGTCTGTCTCATGGCATGGGACTCAAGTTGGGCTACTCCATGATTGTCCTTTCTGCTCTCCTTTTATCTCTGCATCTCTTAGCAGCAGGAACAATTGTGGTCCAGGTTTTGTGGCTGGACTGGTATCCCCCCATCCCAGAGTCAGTTTGAGAGGAAGTTACTGTTTCAGAGGGAAAGCTATTATTTTTGGCCACAAGGTACTAACATCAATAGTTAAAATCAAGTGTTTTGTCAATATTTAACTTTCATTAAGACTTAAGTTACACTCAAAAGTTTAAATCAAGTCTTAAAAAAAAAAAGACAATATTTATTACCGACAAAAATCTAATTAGTGCTGGAAGGTAAACCATGCTGCATAGGCATTTAATGACTTTCTTCCACAAGAGAAGGAAGTACCTAAAGTGGAAAAAAATAAATATTTAAGCCCATGGAGTGGGAGAAAATCTTTTCCAGTTATGCTTCACACAAGGGTCTAATATCCTCAACTTCAAAGGGCTGTAGAAATTAAATAAGGAAATGAAACTGCCACTCAAGAAATGGAGTAATGAATTGAACAGAAATGTTTCAAAAGAAGAAACACATTCTAAAAGAGTTCAACATTTCTAGGAATCATGAAAGTGCAAATTAAAACTACTTTGAGTAGTTTTATCAGCTCAGCCTAGTCAAGTGGTTTCATCAACTATGATAACAGATGTTGGAGAGGATGTAGGGAAACAGAAACCTTTATCCACTTGCGGTGACAATTCAAGCTAACAACAACCATTGTGAACTCAGGTTGGGGTTCCTGAAAAAAAATTAAAAATAGACCTACCAGATGCATCATTTATTCCACTCCCAAACATATACCCAGAGGACTCCACCCCCTGCCATGGAGATACACACATCCATGTTTACTACTGTTCTTTTCACTGTAACTATGAAATAGAACCAACCTAGAAGTTCTTCAATAATGGATGATAAAAACTTGGTTCACATACAAAATGGAATATTATTCAACTCTAAAAATGAGATTTGTAGGAAATTGGATGGATTTAGAATGTTAACCAGTGTCTTAGTTAGGGTTTTACTGCTGTGAACAGACACCATAACCAAGGCAACTCTTATAAGGACAACATTTAATTGGGTCTGGCTTACAGACCCAATTCAGAGTTCAATCCATTATAGTCAAGGTGGGAGCATGGCAGCATCCAGGCAGTCATGATGCAGGCAGAGATGAGAATTCAACATATCCACCCGAAGACTAACTTCCAGGCAGTCAGTACTTGAATATTAAAGCCCATGTCCACAGTGACACACCTACTCCAACAAGACCACATCTCCTAATAGTGCTACTCCCTGGCCCAAGCATATATATATATATATATATATATATATATATATATATATATATATATACCATCACAACCAATCTCAGAAAGAAAAACCCACATATACAGATTCTAGCCCATATGTATATAAAATGTATATATGTATGTAAAGAGCTGTAAGGGTGGGCACAATATAACTTTCAAAAATGAGACCAAGAAAGAGCAATATTAATTGATGAGGAAGGACAGAATTCAGGCCAAAAGATACAGGAGTTGAGAAAGAGGATATAAAGGTAATTTTATCTAGTTTCAATTCTGCCATGCCCCTTCTCTTTGCACCCCACTCACATCTTGTAGTAGACAAGTACATTAAAAAGTATAATCCGTAGTGAAAGTGTATATCTGGAAGCGAGACTCCATGGCTTCAGAATGTCTAAGCTAACTGTATAGACATTCATTGAGGTGTGTAGAGCTCAGGACTGAGCAGATGTTTGAGTGACTACCTTTATTTAGATTCTTGATGTTTTGTGAGCTCATCAGAATAAAGTGACTTTTACTGAAAACCATTGAAGGAGATTAATTTGCAGAACTAATGACTCACTTTTACACCAGCATGGAATATCCACATTGAATAACACAATTCATTAAGTTGATATTAGTTGCCCAATAAGCCACCTCCACATACTCAAATTCATTGTGGACTCTGAATGAAGAGGTAACAGCTTCCACATGGAAGTTAACCCATGATTTTTAAGTTTTGTTCAGATACACACTGACTGTGATATAATGTCCAGTTTGATTTTCTATTTCATGATGGTTTTCCCATTGCTACCACTAGATTTTATTTTATTATCTCTGCTGAATTAATTAATACTTACTTAATAAATCCTGGCATGATGTATGCTTCCTGCCTCAATGTTCTAGGTTCTCAAATAAAAGAAATATGCACAGATTTTATATTTTAATATGACTTAAGCAGCACAATAGCTGGACAACTGCCTAGCCTTCATGTTGCTAGAATCTACCTCCTGCTAATAATTCTGAATTACTAATTCCTAATTCCTATGTTCCATTTTGGCTGCTCTTAACTTTAATTAGTCAGCCATCTGATCCATGCTTTCTTGGTTCAGAGCCCAGGTGCTCTCCTTGCTTCTGTACCCCATGGCAGACTCTGTGTCTCTTCTCTTTCCATACTCTCCTAAAGCATAGTGGATATTCCTCATTCTTCCTCCTGATCCCAAGCCTGGGAAATCCTAAAAGCCCACCCTTGTCTGTCCTACACAGCTATTGGCTGCTGGCATTTTTATTTACCAATTAGAACCAACTAGGAGCAGGTTCCTAGAAGTTATGTGCTACCTTCTGTGTAAGTAATTTGGGGGGGAACATAATTCACATTTGTAATACAAGCGCTACAAACCTGTTTACAAAACAACAAAAAACCTCTCCCACTAGCTTGCTTCTGTTATTAAAAATAAATTTATTATCAAATTGTAGAACCAAAGGGCTATATTACAGAATATTTACAAAACTGAAGGCTAGGGTGGTGGTGTCTTTGAAGGAAGCCTGGATCTGGTTCCTCTAGTACTGTTTGATCTCTTCTCTTTGAGTTACTCTGCCCATTTCTATTACCAGCAGTAACTACAAGTTCAGCCTTTTGAGTCCTGTGAGTCCTTTTGGTGAATTATCATCCCTGAAGATAGTTTTGGAAATGACTGACTGACACACTAATCTCGTAGATTAGCCTTCAGGTGCACATAGAGCAGCCTGTTCCTGCTGGCTTAAGGAACAAATATTTATTACCATGTTTCTAAAATCATTGCAATCAATGAGAAAGTAGATAGGGAATCCAATAACCATTTATACCTAAGAACTGCACTTTTGTCAGAATTAGAAGGCTACCAAACCAAGGAATTGCTTGCTATAAACTCATAGTCTTATGATTCATACAAAAAAAAATTCCCTTTCTACCCTCTGAACTCTGCCATGTGAAAAGCAGAGTCTAAACAATATCAGGAACTGCTTCTGAAGGTGGACTTTCCTTTACAGATTTCCAGAGAGGAATGAGAGGCCACAACAATGAGAGGATGAACAGTAACAACATAGTGCCATAAAAGGTACTATTAGATTAAATTTCAACCATGTTATCTCTTTTTTATTAGATATTTTCTTCATTTACATTTCAAATGCTATCCTGAAAGTTCCCTATAACCCTCCTCTCCACTGCTCCCCTACCCACCCATTCCCACTTCTTGGCCTTGGCCTCTCTTCCCAATGATGGCCTACTACGCGATCTTCTGCTACATATTCAGCTAGAGACACTAGCTCTGGGGGTACTGATGAGTTCATATTGTTGTTCCACCTATAGGGTTGCAGATCCCTTCAGTTCTTGGGTACTTTCTCTAGCTCTTATATTGGGGGTCCTGTGTTCCATCCTATAGATGACTGTGAGCATCTACTTCTGTATTTGCCAGGCACTGACAAAGCTTCACAGGAGACGGCTATATCAGGGTCCCTTCAGTAAAATCTTGCTGGTGTTTGCAATAGTGTCTGCATTTGGTGGCTGATTACGGGATGGACCCCTGGGTGGGGCAGTCTCTGGATGGTCCATCCTTTCGTCTTAGCTCCAAACTTTGTCTCGGCAAATTCTTCCATGAATATTTTATTCCTTCTTCTAGGGAGGAATGAAGTATCCACGTGTTGGTCTTCCTTCTTGATTTTCTTGTGTTTTGGCTGTTGTATCTTGGGTATTCTAGATTTCTGGGCTAATATCCACTTATCAGTGAGTGCATATCAAGTGACTACTTTTGTGATTGGGTTACCTCACTCAGGATGATATCCTCCAGATACATCCATTTGCCCAAGAATTTCATAAATTCATTGTTTTTAATAGCTGAGTAGTATTCCATTGTGTAAATGTACCACATTTTCTGTATCCATTCCTATGTTGAGGGACATCTGGGTTCTTTCCAGCTTCTGGCTATTATAAATAGGGCTGCTATAAACATAGTGGAGCATGTGTCCTTATTACCAGTTGGAACATCTTCTGGGTATATGCCCAGGAGTGGTATAGCTGGATCTAGCAGTAGTACTATGTCCAGTTTTCTGAGGAACCTCCAGGCTGATATCCAGAGTGTTTGTACCAGCTTGCAATCCCACCAGCAATGGAGGAGTGTTCCTCTTTCTCCACATCCTCTCCAGCATCTGCTGCCACCTGAATTTTTGATCCTAGCCATTCTGACTGGTGTGAGGTAGAATCTCAGGGTTGTTTTGATTTGCATTTCCCTGATGATTAAGGATGTTGAACATTTTTTTTCAAGTGCTTCTCAGCCCTTCAGTATTCCTCAGTTGAGAATTCTTTGTTTAGCTGTGTACCTCCATTGCTGATATGTTTAGGAATTTTTCCCCTTTGCCCATATCTTCGAGGGTTTTCCCCACTTTCTCCTCTATAAATTTCAGTGTCTCTGGTTTTATGTGGAGATGGTTGATCCACTTAGACTTGAGCTTTGTACAAGGAGATAAGAATAGATCAATTTTCATTCTTCTACATGATAACCGACAGTCGTGCCAGCACCATTTGTTGAAAATGCTGTCATTTTTCCACTGGATAGTTCTAGCTCCTTGTCAAAGATCAAGTGACCATAGGTGTGTGGGTTCATTTCTGGGTCTTCAATTCTATTTCACTGGTCTACCTGTCTGTCGTTGTACCAGTACCATGCAGATTTTATCACAATTGCTCTGTAGTACAGCTTGAGGTCAGGCATGGTGATTCCATCAGAGGTTCTTTTATTGTTGAGGATAGTTTTTGCTATCCTAGGTTTTTTTGTTATTCCAGATGAATTTGCAAATTGCCCTTTCTAACTCAGTGAAGAATTGATTTGGAATTTTGATGGGGATTGCATTGAATCTGTAGATTGCTTTGGGCAGGATAGCCATTTTGACTATATTAATCCTGCCAATCCATGAGCATGGGAGATCTTTCCATCTTCTGAGATCTTCTTCAATTTCTTTCTTGAGAGACTTGAAGTTCTTGTCATACAGACCTTTCACTTCCTTCGTTAAAGTCACACCAAGATATTTTATATTATTTGTTGACTATTGGGTATTGTTTCCCTAATTTCTTTCTTAGCCCATTTATCCTTTGTGTAGAGAAAGGCCATTGATTTGTTTGAGTTAATGTTATATCCAGCTACTTCACTGAAGCTGTTTAACAGGTTTAGGAGTTCTCTGGTGGAATTTTTAGGGTCACTTATACATACTATCATATCATCTGCAAACAGTGATATTTTGACTTCTTCCTTTCTAATTTGCATCCCATTGATCTCCTCTTGTTGTCAAATTGCTCTGGCTAGCAGTTCAAGTACTATACTGAATAGGTAGGGAGAAAGTGAGCAGCCTTGTCTAGTCCCTGATTTTAGTGGGATTGCTTCCAGCTTCTCTCCATTTACTTTGATGTTGGCTACTGTTTTGCTGTATATTGCTTTTATTATGTTTAGGTATGGGCCTTGAATTCCTGATCTTTCCATGACTTTTATCATGAAGGGGTGTTTGATTTTGTCAAATGCTTTCTAAGCATCTAATGAGATGATCATGTGATTTTTGTCTTTGAATTTGTTTATATAGTGGATTACGTTGATGTATTTCCATATATTAAACCATCCCTGTATCCCTGGGATGAAGCCTACTTGGTCATGATGGATGATTATTTTGATATCTTCTTGGATTCGGTTTGCGAGAATTTTATTGAGTATTTTTGCATCGATATTCATAAGGGAAATTGGTCTGAAGTTCTCTTTCTTTGTTGGATCTTTGTATGGTTTAGGTATCAGAGTAATTGTAGCTTCATAGAATGAATTGGGTAGAATACCCTCTGTTTCTATTTTGTCATACACCTACAGGATTATTGTGGCAAAAGGCTTCTCTTATGTGGATATATTCAAGGGTATCTCCTAAATTTAATATCCTGCCATACTATGAGGCAGTAGCCTATATGATTATACTTGGAAGGAAGAAGGCACTGATTTATTTTGGCAAAGAACCAGACATCATTATTCAGCTTTTTAATGTAGATCAAAACACTTAGCTGAAGTAGCATAGCATAGATTGTTTGCTTGTTCAAATAGGATTTAAAGGCACTATAGATAATCATTACCTTAAAGATAGGTTGATAAAAAATTTCAAATGTAAATAAGGTTATATTTCCTAATATGACATCTTTACAGCCTCTAAATAATGCTCTTTTGATTTTTACTGATGACTTCTCTAAAGGATGAGCAGGATATCTTATAAATAACCTGTAGTCCTAGATACTCTTGTGATCTCTGCCCAGCTAGCAGAACTGATAGCAATACTGAATGTTTCTCAGTCTGTAAATGATACTTTCAATCTCTTTACTGATAGTCTATATGTGGTTCAGTCTATTCCTCCATTGGAAACTTGTGGTACCTTTCATTTCAACACACCAGCCAGATCTCTGTTTTCACAACTACAAAACATCATTTTTATCCAAAAAAGTCCCTTTTATATTGAACATATATGAGCTCATTTTGATCTTCCTGGGCCTTTAGCTGCTGACAATGATCACATTGACAGAGTTTTAATAGAAAAAGCCTTAGTTTCAGATCCTGTTGCATTGGCTAGACGTGATCATAATAAAGTTCATCTTTCTAGTCACACCTTAAGGCTCCGGCATAAGGTCACTAAGGAGCATTCTAGAATGATTGTAAAACAATGCCCTAACTGCCTTACACTATCTCAAGTTCCTCAGGCATTATGACAATCATATTTTGCAAACGGATATAACTCCTTATACAAAATTTGGAAAACTGAAATATATACATGTCTGTATTGACACTTGTTCAGGATTCCTTCTTGCTTCTCTACATACAGGAGAAGCTTCTAGAAATGTAATTGATCATTGCTTACAAACCTTCAATGCTATGGGATTACCTAAAGTCATCAAGACAGATAATGGGCCAGCTTATACTAGAAACAACTTTAGATCATTTTCTAAGGAATTTGGTATTGAACATAAAACTGGAATTCCTTAAAACCCACTGGGACAAGGGGTTGTTGAACGTGTGCATCACATTCTGAAAAATTGGCTTTCAAGAACAAAAGAGGGGGGGAGATATAACCCTCAAGGTTATATCACACGAAATCACTGGAATCACACCTTGCCTTTGTCTTATTTGTTTTAAATTTTTTGCAGACTGATGCGAAATATCAGTCTGCAGTGGATCACCACTGGCATCCACGCACTTCCAGCTCATATGCCATGATTAAATGGCAAGACTCACCAACTAATACATGAAATGATCCTGACCATGTTTTAATATGGGGGTGAAGTTCTGTCTGTGTTTTTTCACAAAAGGAAAATGGAACCCAATGGCTGTTTGAAAGATTGGTTCATCAAGTAGACATGGATCCTGAGCCTTCTAATGATTATGATACCAATGATGAAGACAGCTCAAAATCCCTGTCAGCCAGCTGAGTTAACCTGGAGTGTAGTCTCCACTCTTACTAGAGACCAAGTGTTTTCTATCAATTCTCAAAGCAACCCTCCATATATCTGGTGGCCAGACTTTGTGTTTGATCTTTGCCAATTAGCAGCTGGATTAGATACCTGGGACATTTCCGGGGTAACATTTTCTGGGACAAATTTAATTTCTACACTGCTTGGAACACTGATATTAATCTTGTTGCTTTTAACTTTTGGACCTTGTATCTTAAACAGATTGTTTGACTTCATACAGGATCATTTTCAGCAAGCTCAGTTATTCACCATGGCAGTTATCCATTGCTATGAAGAAATGCATTGAGTGAATATTTATATATCCTTCTTGGCTTTGGTCTGAATAGGAAAAAGTGTGTTCTAGAAGGCTTGTAGTCAGAGATGGGTAAGAGTGTTCATGAGCTCCTATTGACCTAAGACAGAGACATACATCAGTGCTATGTTTATTCTCCCTGACGAGTAAGAAGGAGCTGTATAGACACTGACCTAAGACAGGCACAGTTGCCTGGCCACTCTTTACCCTAGACGGGATTGTGGAAAACAAGTAAATCTTGTGCCTCCATCCAGAAACTAGTACTGCTCACCTTTAAAAAATAAAAAAGGGGGAAATTGTGCTCTTCCCAGCTTTGAGCAAGCTGAACAGACCTTGAGTGTTTGCCACATGGACCCTGGTGGAGTCATTGGCCTTGCTGCACCTGCAAGTCCCTATAGGATTTAGAAGAGTAGAATGCCCACCGAGCTTTCTTTGCAACATAATCTAGCTGTGACAAAGGATGGGTTTTATGGTTTTCCCTTTATAAGCTGGAGCTTCAGAATTAAACTTTGAGCCTTGATCAGAAACTTGTCTGGGCTTCAACCTTCTCTTGAATCCTGTCCTTTTCATTTCCCTCCCCACTTTTAGGTAAACCTAGTTCTCCATGGACACTGGATGGCTACACTCCAGCTAGTTTTATGTGTAAGAACTGAAGTGTTAGAATGGGTTATCTTTACTGGGTGTTAGGATGAAATTTTTAACAAATGAGAAAAGGTTAAACTTACATAAAATTATTTACTTGCAGAATGAATTAGAAAAGAGAATTTGAGGACCACCTTCCACCAACAAAACTGATGGAATGAATTTGTAATTGGTGTGGAGGGACATGTAGGATTGATGAGTTAAAGTAACTTACCTAAAATTTCTGTAGAAGGCAGGGGAAATGCTGACGACCCACATGACTAAAGTGACCCCTACTCTTCCACTTTAACTTGGATACTGACTCCACTGACAGTTGTTCGACTATCTTCTCATGCTGTTGGTAAGAAGCTAGGACTTAGAAAAATGACAAATTAAGTGAAAGTGACCAGGCAGGTGTACCTGTTACCACTGAGTAGCAGGTGTAACAAGAGAAGTTCGACTCTTTAAACTACTACCATTGTCTGAAGGGTTTAAACAATCAGAGACTCTGGAATTATCATGGTTTCTTACAGAGAAGGACTATACAATGTTTCTGTACTTATTGGCAGGATAATGTAGCCTGAATGGCAACAGTACAACGGAGAAAAATCTAGGAAGATTTAAAACAGTCCTCATCTTATACCAAGTCCCTTTCTTAAACTAGAAAAAAAAAGTTGGAAAGTTTAGATCCAACCCTCAAGGTGTTTCTATAAAAATATACATTAAAATTATTTGTTAATTACATAATTTGAAAGGTACAATGAACCATCATCACCACCATCATCAATAGCAAATAAACCCCAAAGCAACTGCTTTCAGGGTACAGAGGATTTTTTTCTTTCTTTTTAAAGCTTTAAGACAGTTTTATTGGTTTAAAAGAAGAAAAAAATCCCATATCAGGCAAGCCAGACATCTGCAGGATTCATGTTTGCTAGGTTTGTAGGGGCTGTCAGATTACAGAGCTTGAGAAATATATTTGTCTTGTTGTAGAAAAAAATTTGTCTATTTTACGTACATAAAAGCTTTATCTGCATGTATATCTGTGCATACCTGGTACATGCCAAGTCAGAAGAGGGCGCCAGATCCTCTGTGATTGGAGAAATGGATAGTCCAGCCCTCTGGTAGAACATACAGTGTTTTTAACCACAGAGTCATCTTTCCAGCCCTGAGAGTAAAATACGTAAAATCAATCTGGATTTTGTATATAAGGAGTATTTTTTATAGAAGCTGAAGAGCATTTCCTTCTGTATTTGAAAATGGACTAATTTTATTAGCTTAGTTAGAAAACTAGGTGAGGAGAGGTCTGCAGACAGGATTTGTCAACCCCCAGTGAGAATTTTAAGAAGATGCTAACAAGAGAAAACCCAAAAGCTAATAAGTTTTTATACCTCCAATTGCAAGCCACAGGACCAAGGGCAAACAGAACGCCTCACCTTTCTTGAAACCATATCTTCAAACAAGAAATTCATCATCCCAGTGCACCTCTTCATGGAGGATAGCCAGGGCAATCCCTTTCTCCCAGCGGCCCAACTGTGTCCACTAGAGGGAGCCTGTGAGATAGTAATCACTAGATTCTCAGTGGATCTCAGGAACACATTTCGGGAACACAGAGACACAAACTTTAAAAGATTAACAGGGAACTTCAAATGGTTCCTGTGTATAGCTTGGCAGAGTTGCCTTTTGTAAACACCACTTTAATAAGCCAAGACATCCTTCAGAGTAAATAGAGCGTTTCTGTACTCAAAGTTCCCATTGTTTTGCCTAGTTGGTCTTGGAACCACTTTCAGCAAACAAAGCTTTTCACTAAACTGCTTCAGAACCTTGCTAGTTTGAGTTGTCTTATGTAAGCTAAAAAACAAAACAAAACAAAACAAACCCCCAAAACCACATTAAAAAATTGTCTTTAGAATCAGAAGTCATTTTGGGACTTCTTGATATACCTAACTCAGCACTGTTATGTGCAGAAATTGGCAAGATCAAACCCTGTGCCTATATGCTCCCAATTGCCCTGAAATATGGTTGTTTGTAGGTCTCTTCCCTATATGAGAAGGGTTAAAAGTGTGAGGAGTATAACAGTTCAAATAAGTCATGCTGAAATTTTAAGTGATCCCAATAGTCACTGAAGCTTGAAGTCTTCAGTGACTTTTCTCAATATGGAGGATTAACATTAAACAGATTTATCATGCTGTGTACCAGGGCTTGTCACAACTCTCTTCATGCCAGCTGACACTCAAAAAGTTAAGTCTATGGATTTGTTCAAGAGTCAGTGCGATTGATGAGATTATTAAGGCTGTTTCCTATAGCTCCAAATCCTAACATCTTGTTGTCTGACAGGCACACAGATTCAAAGCTGAACAGAGATGGAGCTACCATGCTTCTGAAAGAAACAAATCATGAAGAAAGGTTAGACAATCACCTCATGACACCCACAGCTTATGCAGTCGCCACAAACACAGCCAGTACCAGGACAAAAGCTTTCCAGGTGAAAGGAGAGAGAAAGGCACCCAAAGAGGGGGCTTGTGTCAGTTAACTCATTGTGCATCCTTGTTCATAGTAAATAACGAAAAGGATTAACTGTTAGGCAGCAACTGGAGCACTGGTAGCTCAGAGCCCAGGAGAGCAGCCCACCTTAAAATCCTGCACACTGGCTATTTCAGCGAGGGCAACCCCCCGCCCCCCCTGCCATCTTCCCTCTGAGACCAGTGGAGGCGGCTAGGGCCTTTCATGTGCTCTCCACACCCCAGGACATTAGGATCACCTCGGGGTTACGGGTGAGTGGAGCGCAGTGTTGGCTTTGGGAATTGCAGAGGCTCTGGTGCCAGCGGCAGCAGGAACAGAGGATCTTCGCCCAACCGGAGGCCGGGGTCTATTCCAGCCAGGGCCACCCCACCCCCCATCTTCCCTCTGAGCCCAGTGGAGGCGGCTAGGGCCATTCGTGTGCTCTCCACACCTCAGGACATTCGGATCACCTCAGGGTTATGGGTGAGTGGAGCGCAGTGTTGGCTTTGGGAACCATGGAGGTTCTGGTACCAGCAGCAGCAGGAACAGAGGATCTCTGCCCAACTGGAGGCTGGGGTCTATTCCAGCCAGGGCCACCTCCCCCCCACCACCCTCTTCCCTCTGAGCCCAAGGGGGCAGCTAGGGAAGCTTGTGTGCTCTCAACACCCCAGGACATTAGGATCACCTCGGGGTTACGGGTGAGTGGAGCGCTGTGTTGACTTTGGGAATTGCAGAGGCTCTGGTGCCAGCAGCAGCAGGGACAGAGGAACTCTACCCAACTGGAGGCTGGGATCTCCTCCAGCCAGGCCAACCCCTTCCATCCTCCTTCTGAGCCCAGCGGAGGTGACTGGGGCCACTTGTGTGCTCTCCACACCCCAGGACCTTGGGATCACCTCGGGATTATAGAAGAGAGGCAGCCTGCTGGGAGAGTTCTGACCCTAGAACTCAGGAAGTAGATGAGAGCTCCAGTCTGCTAGACACTGGACTTGCAAGAAAAAAGCTTGCCTGCAGAGATCGCTCTGATCACTGGATCTCCAGGGAGAGTTGGTCTACCAGAAGTGCTGTCAGAATCACAGGAGGACCAAGCTCAAACCAGTGACAGCTTGGACATTAACATCAGAAATCTCCAGATGGCGAAAGGCAAACATAGGAATCTCACTAACAGAAACCAAGAACAATGGGCATCATCAGAACCCAGTATGTCCACTGCAATGAGTCCTGGATACCCCAACATGCCTGAAAAGCAAGATGCAGATTTTAAATCATATCTCATCATGATGGTAGAAGATTATAAGAAGGATGTTAATAACACACTTAAAGAAATACAGGAGAACAATGCTAAACAGGCAGAAGCCCTTAAAGAAGAAAAACAAAAATTCTTCAAGGAACTTCAGGAGAACACTACTAAACAGGTAGAAGCCATCAAAGAGGAAATACAAAAGTCTCTCAAGGAATCACAAGAGAACACTGCTAAACAAGTAGAAGCCCTTAAAGAGCTACAGGCAAACACTGCTAAACAGGTAGAAGAAATGCAAAAATCCCTTAAAGAACTACAGGAAAACACAACCAAACAGGTGACAGAATTGAAAACCATTCAAGATCTAAAAATGGAAGTAGAAACAATGAAGAAAACCCAAAGAGAGACAACTCTGGATATAGAAACCCTAGGAAAGAAATCAGGAACCATAGATGTGATCATCAGCAACGGAATACAAGAGATGGAAGAGAGATCATGGACACAACAATCAAAGAAAACACAAAATGCAAAAAGATCCTAACTCAAAACATCCAAGAAATCCAGGACACAAAGAGAAGACCAAAGCTACGGATAATAGGAGTAGATGAGAATGAAGATTCTCAACTTAAAGGGCCAGCAAATATCTTCAACAAAATCATAGAAGAAAACTTCCCATACCTAAAGAAAGAGATGCCCATGAACATATAAGAAGCCTACAGAACTCCAAACAGATTGGACCAGAAAAGAAATTCCTCCCGACACATAATAATCAGAACAACAAATGCACTAAATAGAGACAGAATATCGAAAGCAGTAAGGGTAAAAGGTCAAGTAACATATAAAGGCAGGCCTACTAGAATCACTCCAGATTTCTCACCAGAGATATGAAAGCCAGAAGATCCTGGACAGATGTTATATAGACACTAAGAGAACACAAATGCCAGCCCAGGCTACAATACCCAGAAAAACTGTCAATTACCATAGATGGGGAAACCAAAGTTTTCTATGACAAAACTAAATTCACACAATATCTTTCCATGAATCCAGCCCTTCAAAGGATAATAATGGAAAAACACCAACTCAAAGATGGAAACTGCACCCTAGAAAAAATAAGAAAGTAATTCTTTAACAAAACTAAAAGAAGAGAGCCACAAGAACAGATTCCCATCTTTAACATCAAAAATGACCGGAAGTAACACTAACTTTTCTTTGATTTCTCTTAACATCAATGTACTCAATTCCCCAACAAAAAAACATAGACTAACAGATTGGCTACACAAACAAGACCCAACATTTTGATGCTTACAGGAAACCCACCTCAGAGACAAAGACAGACACTACCTCAGAGTTAAAGGCTGGAAAACAATTTTTCAAGTAAATGGCTCAAAGAAACAAGCAGGAGTAGCTATTCTAATATCAAATAAAATTGACTTCCAACCCAAAGTTATCAAAAAAGACAAGGAGGGGCACTTCATACTCATCAAAGGAAAAATCCACCAAAATGAACTCTCAATTCTAAATATCTATGCTCCAAATGTAAGGGCAGCCACATTCATCAAAGAAACTTTAGTAAAGCTCAAAGCACACATTGCACCTCACACAATAATAGTGGGAGATTTCAACACCCCACTCTCACCAATGGACAGATCCTGGAAACAGAAACTAAACAAAGACACATGGACACTAACAGAAGTTATGAAACAAATGGATTTCACAGATATCTATAGAACATTTTATCCTAAAACAAAAGGATATACCTTCTTCTCAGCTCCTCATGGTACCTCCTCCAAAATTGACCATATAATTGGTCACAACACAGGCCTTAACAGATACAAAAATATTGAATTATCCCATGCATCTTTACAGATCACCACGGAATAAGGCTGATCTTCAATAACAGCAGAAATAATAGAATGCCAACATTCACAAGGAAACTGAGCAACACTCTACTCAATGATACCTGGTCAACAATGAAATAAAGAAAGAAATTAAAAACTTTTTAGAGTTTAATGAAAATGAAGCCACAACATACCCAAACTTATGGGACACAATGAAAGCAATTCTAACAGGAAATCACATAGCCCTGAGTGCCTCCAGAAAGAAACTAGAGAGAACATATACTAGCAGTCTGACAGCATACCTAGAAACTCTAGAATGAAAGGAAGCAAATTCACCCAAGAGAAGTAGACAGCAGGAAATAATCGATCTCAGAGCTGAAATCAACTAAGTGGAAACAAAAAGAACTATTCAAAGAATCAACCAAACCAGGAGCTGGTTCTTTGAGAAAATCAACAAGATAGATAAACCCTTAGCCAGACTCACTAGATACCTAAACCACACAAAGACCCAACAAAGTAAGAGAACTTTAGACCAATATCCCTTATGAATATTAATGCAAAAATACTCAATTAAATCCTCACAAACCGAATCCAAGAACACATCAAAACAATCATCTATCATGACCAAGTAGGCTTCATCCCAGGGATGCAGGGATGGCTTAATATATGGAAATCCATCAACATAATCCACTATATAAACAAATTCAAAGACAAAAACCACTGGAGAAGAAGCTGGAAGCAATCACACTAAAAATCATTGGAGAGCAATCACACTAAAAACCACTGGAGAGAAGCTGGAAGCAATCACACTAAAATCAGGGACTAGACAAGGCTGCCCACTCTCTCCCTACCTATTCAATATAGTACTTGCAGTCCTAGCAAGAGCAATTTGACAAGGAAAGGAGATCAAGGGGATGCAAATTGGAAAGGAAGAAGTCAAAATATCACTATTTGCAGATGATATGATAGTATATATAAGTGACCCTAAAGATTCCACCAGAGAACTGCTAAACCTGATAAACAGCTTCAGCGCAGTAGCTGGATATAAAATTCACTCAAACAAGTCAGTGGCCTTTCCCTACACAAAAGATAAACAGGATAAAAAAGAAATTAGGGAAACAATACCCAATAGTCAGCAAATAATATAAAATATCTTGGTGTGACTTTAACGAAGGAAGTGAAAGGTCTGTATGACAAGAACTTCAAGTCTCTGAAGAAAGAAATTGAAGAAGATCTCAGAAGATGGAAAGATCTCCCATGCTCATGGATTGGCAGGATTAATATAGTCAAAATGGCTATCCTGCCGAAAGCAATCTACAGATTCAACGCAATCCCCATCAAAATTTCAACTCAATTCTTCACTGAGATAGAAAGGGCAATTTGTAAATTCATCTGGAATAATAAAAAAACCTAGGATAGCAAAAACTATCCTCAACAATAAAAGAACCTCTGGTGGAATCACCATGCCTGACCTCAAGCTGTACTACAGAGCAATTGTGATTAAAAAAAAAACTGCATGGTGCTGGTATAACAACAGACAGGTAGACCAATGGAATAGAATTGAAGACCCAGAAATGAACCCACATACCTTTGGTCACCTTATCTTTGACAAGGGAGCTAAAACTATCCAGTGGAAAAAAGACAGCATTTTCAACAAATGGTGCTGGCACAACTGGCAGTCAACATGTAGAAGAATGTGAATTGATCCATTCCTATCTCCTTGTACAAAGCTCAAGTCTAAGTGGATCAAAGACCTCCACATTAAACCAGAGTTACTGAAACTCATAGGGGAGAACATGGCGAAAACCCTTGAAGATAAGGGCACAGGGGTAAACAGAACACCAATGGCCTGTGCTATACGATCACAAATCGACAAATGGGATCTTATAAAATTGCAAAGTTTCTGTAAAGCAAATGATACTGTCAATAAGACAAAAAGGCCACCAATGGATTGGGAAAGAATTTTTACCAATCCTAAATCTGATAGGAGGCTAATATCCAATATTTATAAAGAGCTCAAGAAGCTGAACGCCAGAAATTCAAATAACACCATTAAAAATGGGGTACAGAGCTAAACAAAGAGTTCTCAACTGATGTTTGCCAAAGGGCTGAGAAGCACCTTTAAAAATGTTCGAAATCCTTAATCATCAGAGAAATGCAAATCAAAACAACCCTGAGATTCCACCTCACACCAGTCATAACAGCTAAGATCCAAAATTCAGGTGGCAGCAGTTGCTGGCATGGATGTGGAGAAAGAGGAACACTCCTTCATTGCTGGTGGGATTGCAAGCTGGTACAAACACTCTGGAAGTCAGTCTGGCAGTTTCTCAAAAAACTGGACATAGTACTACTGAAAGATCCAACAATACTTCTACTGGGCATATACCCAGAAGATATTCCAACTGGTAACAAGGACACATGCACCACTATGTTCATAGCAGCCTTATTTATAATAGCCAGAAGCTGGAAAGAACCCGGATGTCCCTCAACAGAGGAATGGATACAGAAAATGTCGTACATTTACACAATGGAATACTACTCAGCTATTAATAACAATAAATTTATGAAATTCTTGAGCAAATGGATGTATCTGGAGGATATGATCCTTAGTGAGGTAACCCAATCACAAAAGAATTCACTTAATATGCACTCACTGATAAGCGGATATTAGCCCAGAAACCTAGAATACCCAAGATACAATTTCCAAAACCCAAGAAAATCAAGAAAGACCAATGCGTGGATACTTCATTCCTCCCTAGAATAGGGAATAAAATATACATGGATGGTGGTTCAGAGACATAATTTGGAGCTAAAATGAAAGGATAGACCATCCAGAGAGTGCCCCACCCCGGTGGTTCCATCACAAAATCAGCCACCAAATGCAGACACTACTGCATATGCCAGCAGGATATTGCTGAAAGGACCCTGATATAGCTGTCTCCTGGCAGGCTTTGACAGTCCCTGACAAATACAGAAGTGGATGCTCACAATCATCTATAGGGCAGAACACAGGGTCCCCTATGTAGGAGCTAGAGAGAGTCCCCAAGAGCTGTATGTGTCTGCAACCCTATAGATGGAACAACAATATGAACTAATCAGAACCCCCAGAGCTCGTGTCTCTAGCTGCATATGTATTAGAAGATGGCCTAGTTGGCCATTATCGAGGAAGAAAGGCCATAGGTCTAGCAATGTTTATATACCCTAGTACAGGGGAAGGTCAGGGCCAAGTAGTGCGAGTGGGTGGGTAGGGGAACAGGGCAGGGGGAGGGTATAGGGGACTTATGGGATAACATTTGAAATGTAAATGAAGAAATTATCTAATAAAAGAAAAAAGAAAAAAAAATCCTGCACACTGTTTACCCTCTTTCATTGCTTCTTTCTCTACCTTCAACCGTCCAGGAAGAATATATATGAAATAGTCATATAATTATTTGAACACATATGCACAGATAGATGCACTCAAAGTGCAAAAACAGAACAACATTGGAGATAAGCCGAGATGTCCTACTTTGTCTCTGTAGCTCTTAGGGCAGCCTGATCTGCACTGTATCTGAGAGCAGAATAAGGATTTTTTATTTTTTTAAGAAAAAAAAAAGTTTAGTTCACAAAAACTGAAACTTCTAAGGTCTTTGTCCAATGCTCAGCATCAATTATGAACTATGAAATAATTGTTGCAAAATGGGAACGGGTTTATAGGCTCTAAAGGTATGGAAGTTGCATGTTAATCACAGGTTCCATTGTAGTGGGGCAACAGTCACCAGAGTATTCATAAAAGTTGTAATGAGATGTCAGGCCATGACATAGTACTTCAAATGTCCATTTAATATAATTAGCTTAATCATTTTTTCCTTTCTATGTGTGTCTGCTGCAAGTTTGCATGCAGCCTTGCATGTATGTAAGTACATGTGTGCATGCGTTTCTGTGTGGAAGTCCAAGGTTGATGTCAGATGTCTTCCTGGATCACTCTCCACCTTAAATATCAAAGCAAGGTCTCTTGTTGACCCCAGGGATTTCCCTCTTCTCCTAGTATAGCTTGACAGCTTTCTCTGGGGGGTTCAGTGACTTATCTCCTGTGCACTGGGATTGCAGGCACACTGACATGCATACAGGGATTTTGCATGGATTCTGGGTATCTAAACTAGGCACTCACACATAAGTGGTAAGTACTTTACTTTACTTACTGAACAGTCTCTGCAGTCCTGGAATATCAATTTTATAAACTAGCTTTAACTAAATTATACTATTTATATCATAATATGGAATTCAGTTATTGAAACTTATATAGTAATATAATTTGATGTTCTATTATTTCTGTTAAGAAGTGAAGGCTTTGACTCTGGCTAGAGAAGCATATAGGCTAACTGTAGACCTTTACTTCTTCCTCCATACCTCCAAGTCTCATGCCCAAATCTATAGCAGACTTTCTGCTTTGGCTTCTCCTCACTGCATTTCTTGCCAGGGGACGAATTAAATACATGATAATGGAATAACCTGCTTTCATCCCTCTTGGGAAGCTACTCTACTGTCCCACAAACCACTCCTATTCCTAAGTCTCAGCAGATGTAATGCACAGAAACATTTTACTTGGAATCCTCAGGAGCCATACATTTTAGTTCTACCAGTTAACACTCAGCTACCACATTCTCCTAAGAAACATAGAGAAAACAGAACCAAAGGAGCAAAATACCCATCTAACAAAGGCAAAGCTAGATTTCAGTACCTAGAATGACATTTTTCCAATTCCAGGTGCCTAGATGCTAATGAATAACAGTCAAGAAAATATGTCTCCACTAGAACCCAGTAGCTCTACCACAGCAGGTCTTGAGTATTCTAACATAGCTGGAACACAAGAAAAGATGTTAAAACAGCCTTTATGAATATTATAGAAGTCTTACAGAGGAAAAAAAAAAAAGAAAGAAATCCATTAAAGAAACCAATGAAAGCAGTCAAACACTGGAAGGTAATGAACAGAATAGTTCAAGGCCAGAAAGTAGAAATAGAATCCTTGAAGAAAACCCAAACAGAGGGAAATCTGGAAATGGAAAATTTAGGAAGTTGAACAGGAACCATAGATAGAAAGCTTCACCAACAGAATACAAAAGATGGAAGACAGAATCTCAGCAATAGAAGACACAATAGAAGAAATGGATACCTCAGTCAAAGAAAATAATCTTAGACCAGCAAAGTCAAAAGAAGGGAAGCACACACAGGCACACACACACACACACACACACACACACACACACACACACATACACACACACTTCATTACCACTACTACTATACTATCAGCAGCAGCAGCAGCAGCAGCAGCAGCAGCAGCAGCAGCAGCAGCAGCCTAATAGGAATCAATAATCACTGGTCAGTGATATTTCTCAAAATCAACTGTGTCAACTCCTCAATAAGAACACACAGACTAACAGACTGTACGCAAAAACAGGACTCATCCTTCTGCTACTTCCAAGAAACACACTTCAACATCAAAGATAGGCATCAGCACAGGGTAAAGGGTTGGATAAAGATACTCCAATCAAATGGGGCTATGCAAGAAACTGGTATAGCCATTTTAATTTCTAAAAAAGAAAACTAACCAACCAACCAAACAAAAAACCCCAAAATAAACAAAACAAAACAACACATAAAACAAACAAATACAAAACTAATCAGAAGAGATAGGGAAAAATACTTGATACTCCTCAAAAGATAAATCCAACAAGAGGACACTGCAATTTTTAAAAACTATGCCCCAAACACAAGGGAATCAAAGTTTGTAAAAGAAACACTACTAACACTTAAATCACATATTAACCCCCCCACACTGATAGCAGAAGACTTCAATGCCCCACTCTCACAAACAGACATACAAAAATAAAACAGAGACTACTTGAGTTAACAGTTATTATGAACCAAATGGACCCAACAGATATTTACAGAACATTCAGAACATTTCATTCAAAACACAAAGGAATGTTCTTTCTTCTCATAACCTTATAGAACGGTCTCCAAAATTGACAATACAATCAGACATAAAGCATGTCTCAACAGATACAAATAAATTAAAATACCTCTGTGCATCCTATCAGATCACATATTAAGGATGGTTATCAACAACATCAGAAATAAGAGAAAGCTTACAAATTTATGGAAACTGAACAACTCTCTATTGAGGATTGGTCTTTTGCTATGCATTATAATGTTAAATACTGGCCCCCAAGACCTGGTTGCCCCCAGGGACAAGAGAATCTGCATGTACACAAGTGATACTATGTAATCATGTCCCTTAAGTTACCCCTGATTGGTGAATAAAGATGTCTATCACTTATAGCTGGGAAGAAGAAAGATAGGCAGTGTTTGGGTTCCTGGGCTTTTTGAAGAGGACCATGAGGAAGAGAGAAAAAAATGTGGAGGGAGAGAGGAGAAGCCTCCATGGGGTAGGTAAGTTATGAAAATGTAGCCATGAAGGCTGGTCAATTGGAGTTCAGAACAGTCCAGATGGAACATAGCAAGTTATAACTCAGGGTTACTGATAGGGAAGTAGACATAATAACATAGATGATAGGTATCTGCCCAGATTTAGTGCTGATAAAAGCTTATCATAAATATAAAGCTGTGTGTCTTTTATGTGGGAACTGAATGATGGTAGAAATCCCTGAATTAAGGTTAAATATTTACTACAACAACGCTACTAAATGAAACATGGGTCAAGATAGAAATAAAGAAAGAAATTGAAGACTTTCTAGAATTCAATAAAAATGAACACACAGCATACCCAAACTTACAGGACACAGTGAAAACAGTGTTAAGAAGAAAGGTCATAGCACTAAGTGTCTATGTAAAAAACTGGAGATATCTCATTCTAGCAACTTAACAGCACATCTAAAGAAGCAAGCACACCCAAGAGGAATAGATGGAATGAAATAATCAAACTGAGGGCTGAAATCAACAAAATAGAAACAAAGAGAACAATACAAAGAGTCAATGAAACAAAGAACTGGTTATTTGAGAAACTCAATAATATTGAAAAACCCTTATCTAAACTAAAAGGCATAGAGAGAATATCCAAATTAACAAAATTAGAAGTAAAGCAGGAGACATGACAAATCCAAAGGAAATGTTAAGACACCAAGGAAATCCAAAGAATGTTAAGAACATATAATAATTTATACTCCACCAAAATGGAAAATCTAAACGAAATGGATACTTTCCCTAATACATGCCACTTACCAAAGTTAAATAAAGATCAGAAGAGCAAGTTAACTATTACCTCTAGTGAAGAAGCAGGCATTTAAAGTCTTTTCCCCTGCCTCTGCAACAAAAAGCAAAGTCCTAGAACGCATTTATTGTGTAATTCTACCAGACTTTTAAAGGAAAGTTTATGCCAATGCTCCTCAAATTATTTCAGAAATAGGAATGAAAGACCCACAATGTGAGAGGACTCCCCCACATTCTGACTCAGGAGAGGCAACACCCCAAATTACTCATGAGAAATGGTCTTGATGCAAACAGCAAGAGGACTTTTCTTTCTCTTTCTTTCTTTCTTTCTTTCTTTCTTTCTTTCTTTCTTTCTTTCTTTCTTTCTTTCTTTCTTTCTTTCTTTCTCTCTCTCTCTCTCTCTCTCTTTCTTTCTTTCTTTCTTTCTTTTTGATTTTTTTATTAGATATTTTCTCAATTACATTTCAAATGCTATCCCAAAAGTTCCCTATACCCTCCCCCTGCCATGCTCCCCTACCCACTCACTCCCACTTCTTGGCCCTGGCATTCCCCTGTATTGGGGCATATAAAGTTTGCAATACCAAGGGGCCTCTCTTCCAAATGATGGCTGACTAGGCCATCTTCTGCTACTTATGCAGCTAGAGTCACGAGCTCTGGGGGTTCTTGTTAGTTCATATTGTTGTTGCTCTTTTAGGGTTGCAGACCTCTTCAGCTCCTGGGGTACTTTCTCTAGCTTCTCCCTTGGGGGCCCTGTGTTCCATCCTATAGATGACTGTGAGCATTCACTTCTGTATTTGCCAGGCATAACCTCATATGAGATAGTTATATCAGGATCCCGTCAGCAAACCTCAAGAACGCTCTTGGGCCCAAAGTTATACACCACTGTGGGAAGCCAGACCTTCAGTGATTCCCACCATAAAGAGCAGCTAACATCTTGCTAAGAGCCAAATTGCCTCCTCCTGCACACTAGACTGACCCCAAGACCAGCAGAGCCTTTTCTTAGACAAACATTCAGGGCAATAAAAAAGGTGCCAAACATCCTGAGATGTATCACCAGACATTCCAAGGCTGCCATCCTCCCCTGCCCAGATGTCCCTCGTCCCTGGAGTCTTTGTTCTCTGTCCCTGACATCCCCATGCCCTCTCTTTTGCTGTGTGTATAAAACTGAGCATTTTGCCTAAGTAAAGTGAGACCGTGACAAAACCTTGCAAACGCATGGTCTCCTTTCTTTCTCTCTGCCTGTCCTTTCTTACAGACAAAGGGTCTTCCTCGACCAAATGAAATAACTGAGTCCTGCTGGCTCAGGATAAGTGGCGCCTTCCATGTGGCACTCGAGGAACAGACCTTTGCCAGGCAGAGACTACAGAGGATTTTGTTGTGACCAGAGAAGTGAGCTGTGTGAGACCTGCTCCTGCCACTCACAGGAGAAAGCAGGCCTCAGTGAGTAATTCATCTCTGCTAATAGAACATGGGCTAAGCTATCCAAAGAAGCAACCTTTATTAGAGACTTAAAAAACGCGCTCAGAGAGAAAGGAGTAAGAGTTAAAAGATTTGATAAACATTTTTATTTTCATAGACTAGGTATGCCCCTGGTTTATCATTGATGGTGCAGAGATTCATCTAAAAAATCATGAAGAGTAGGTCGATAATTGAATGAACTACTGGCCAGACAGCACCCAGATGCTGTCCCTTTTAATGTTTTTACTTATTGGAGTTTCATAAGAGACTTGGTAGAAAGAGCAGCTGAAGACCCAGAACAGTGGCAGCTGCTGTCCGAGGCAGAGTTCTGCCTCCAGCCCTTATCTCGGCTTCAGTTGGCTCCCTCCCCACCCAGAAGCCTCCCTCTGTAGTCATAGATATGCCAGAAGAGCCACAGGCTTCTCTTTACCCTCCTCTCCCAATGAATCTGCCTACTACGGGCGCACCATTAATTAATCCAGTTTTCAAAAAATATTTGGCTGAGGTGCCTTTACGTCCTGGAGTCGCAGACACTTTAGAGAAGGAGGTAGTGTGCTCTTGCAAACCTGCTCCGTGGCCACAGAGCTCATCGAGAGATGGGAGGGCCTCCATTTTCTACTCTGGAACTCACCAAGGGTGAACGATATCACCTCTGCACGCCTATAGGCTAAGCTTCCACACTTCCATTCACCGGTTCACTAAAAAATTTCCACAGACACGGGCACAGATCAATAAGGCTTTTTAGCTGGAATGAACCCCTAGTTCCCAGTTTGGAGTCTGGCCAGCTCCAGCTGAGAACTGAGTGGCAGAGTTCCACCTTCTTTTAAAGCATCAAAATTAAAAAGATCTTAATAGGTACTGCCAACAAGCCAGTGAATGTGAAGAAGTTACTTTTCTGTGTGAAGTCTTTTCTCCACTCCAATCCCACTCTGCTCCAGGTTGGAGGAATAAGGTTTAAAAAAGATAAAATTAAATAAATAAAAAAAGTAAAAATCAAAAACTACAAAAACATATTAACAGGTGTTAGAAAAATTCTTCTTCTTCTT